>JAECUM010010938.1:0-41570 GCA_016617855.1 Megalonaias nervosa | reverse complement strand
ACACACACAAACTCTCAACAGCCTAAAACTTTGATCCAAATCACACACACACACACACACAACTCTCAACAGCCTAAAACTTTGATCCAAATCACACACACACACAACTCTCAACAGCCTAAAATTTTGATCCAAATCACACACACACAACTCTCAACAGCCTAAAACTTTGATCCAGTAAAAACAAATCAAGAGCTGAAATATGACCTAACTTTCTTCAGTACAAACCAGCTTTTCAATTTAAGATTTCAGGAAAACATTTTAAATGAAAAAGTCTTAATATTTAATAATTTATACTTAGTTACATCAATGGTTAAAATTGTCTTATAAAGAATTCTTTTCTTTTTTATAACAAATTTATTTTTTCATCATGCCAGTTTTTAATATAATAACTGGTTATCTGGTTTATATACGTGTTAAAATTGATCAATATATATATATATATTAGGTAATGAACATTTCTGGAAGATATTACACTGAATTTAGAAGTACCGTTTGCTTAATCTGTACCATGGGAACATGATGTGATACAAGTAACTTCTGATTGTGTAAGCACTCAACCAATCAGAATGGTATTCATTCACTCCTGATCCAGCACTGACATGATCTAAACCTTCATTTACCAATGATGTGTCAAAGTCAAGGTGGGTACTTACATTAAAATTCTATTGACTAATGCACATCAAAATCATTAAGATGGCTCCAGATGGGTCAATTTAAAAAATATACAAGTGAAGCGCCATAAGAATGACAGATGTCGGTATGATTCTACTGTAAACTAACAAAGATGGTCTGCAACATCTTCATCTCTCTTAACATCCTATAATATGGCACTGGAAGGAAAAACTGTGGTAAGAATTTGTTAGGGTAATCTTTTAGGATCATTTTGAACCAAAGAACTCTGGTGTTACGCAAAAGAGGTTAGGCAGTATGAAGATGGACACTGTGATGCACTGTGTGGGTAGTATGAAGATGGATACTGTGGTGCAGTGTGGGTAATAAGAAGATGGATGCTGTGTTGTGTTGTGTGGACAGTATGAATATGGATGCTGTGATGCATTGTGCAGGCAGTATGAAGATGAATGCTGTGTTGCACTGTGTGAGCAGTATGAAGATGGATGCTGTGATGCATTGTGTGGGTAGTATGAAGATGGATGCTGTGGTGTGCTGTGTACATAGTATGAAGAAGGTTGCTGTGTTACACTGTATGGGCAGTATGAAGATGGATGCTGTGTTGCAATGTGTGGGCAGTATGAAGATAGATGCTGTGGTGTACTGTATGGGTAGTATGAAGATGGTTGCTATGTTGCACTGTGCTGGCAGTATGAATATGGATGCTGTGATGCACTGTGTGGGTAGTATGAAGATGGATGCTGTGGTGTGCTGTGTAGATAGTATGAAGAAGATTGCTGTGTTGCACTGTGTGGGCAGTATGAAGACGTGCTGTGGTGTACTGTGTGGGTAGTATGAAGATGGATGCTGTGGTGTACTGTGTGGGTAGTATGAAGATAGATGCTGTGGTGTGCTGTGTAGATAGTATGAAGATTGCTGTGTTGCACTGTGTGGGCAATATGAAGATACATGCTCTGGTTTACTGTGTGGATAGTATGAATATGGCTGCTGTGATGCACTGTGTGGGTAGTATGAAGATGGATGCTGTGGTGTGCTGTGTACATAGTATGAAGGTTGCTGTGTTGCACTGTATGGGCAGTATGAAGATGGATGCTGTGTTGCAATGTGTGGGCAGTATGAAGATAGATGCTGTGGTGTATTGTATGGGTAGTATGAAGATGGTTGCTGTGTTGCACTGTGCTGGCAGTATGAATATGGATTCTGTGATGCACTGTGTGTGTAGTATGAAGATAGATGCTGTGGTGTGCTGTGTAGATAGTATGAAGAAGACTGCTGTGTTGCACTGTGTGGGCAGTATGAAGACATGCTGTGGTGTACTGTGTGGGTAGTATGAAGATGGATGCTGTGGTGTACTGTATGGGTAGTATGATGATAGATGCTGTGGTGTGCTGTGTAGATAGTATGAAGATTTCTGTGCTGCACTGTGTGGGCAGTATGAAGATACATGCTCTGGTTTACTGTGTGGATAATATGAATATGGATGCTGTGGTGTACGGTGTGGGTAGTATGAAGATGGATGCTGTGGTGTGCTGTGTAGATAGTATGAAGATAGATACTCTGGTGTACTGTGTGGGCATCATGAAGATGAATGCTGTGTTATAAAGTGTGGGTAGTATGAAGATGGATGCTGTGGTGTACTGTATGTGCAGTATGAAGATAGATGCTCTGGTTTACTGTGTGGATAGTATGAAGATGGATGCTGTGGTGTACTGTGTGGGCAGTATGAAGATAGATGCTCTGGTTTACTGTGTGGATAGTATGAAGATGGATGCTGTGGTGTACTGTGTGGGCAGTATGAAGATAGATGCTCTGGTTTACTGTGTGGATAGTATGAAGATGGATGCTGTGGTGTACTGTGTGGGCAGTATGAAGATAGATGCTCTGGTTTACTGTGTGGATAGTATGAAGATGGATGCTGTGGTGTACTGTGTGGGCAGTATGAAGATAGATGCTCTGGTTTACTGTGTGGATAGTATGAAGATGGATGCTGTGGTGTACTGTGTGGGCAGTATGAAGATAGATGCTCTGGTTTACTGTGTGGATAGTATGAAGATGGATGCTGTGGTGTACTGTGTGGGCAGTATGAAGATGGATGCTGTGTTGCACTGTGTGGGCCGAACAAAACTTTCTTTCTTTCTTCTTGGATTCCATTTTCTGCACTTAACCAAAAAACAATTAAAACCTGGTAATTTATCAATGAGATCAATATTTGATCCCAAGTTTGGCTCAAATTAGCCAGCTCTACTTCGGATGAGCCAGCTTTACTAAGGATTAGCCAGCTTTACTAAGGATTAGCCAGCTTTACTAAGGATTAGCCAGCCCTACCACAGTTTTACATCTCTGCTGGCTAGTATTTTTATATCTACCGATAAAGTTATGTGCTATCCTTGAAGGAATGATTTTATGATTGTCTTTTTCATTTTCTGACAATGGACACTTAGTGCTGTTCCATTTAAACATGCATGGTACCCAGGGAAGGCAGTCTGTAAACAATATATGCCTGGATACTCTGATTACTCTATGAGTTCCTATGAAAACATGATGAAATATGCTAAACTGCATCTCACAAGTGCCTTCTCTGAATCCTATGTCTCTTTTACTGGAACAGCCCTTTAACAATCAGGAACCATAACAGCTAAAATAGCAGTCAGCACCCCTGAATGTTCAAATAATAACAAAATACAGATTTTAAGTTTGAGAGTTTGTGAGCAGGCTGCTAATGTTATTGAACTTACATACCTGACATTGCAGCCAAATTGACTCAAAACAGGGAGGTTTTAGTGTAAATATCTATAGATTCATGAAAGTGTTCAACAATTATGATTTAAAAGCAATTCCTTTATTTGCCTCAAATCAAAAGTAACTCACACTGGGAAGTTTGGGGCCTGACAGTAAGTTTACAGTGTTATATACAAACCTCGTGTCATACAGATCAGTGTCTGGATCAAACTTGTATGTTGGATTGAATGTAATTGGCCCCTCGTGAAAGTTTACAAAAAGTAGGTCTTCTTCCATGCATTTCTTGAGCTGGAATAATAATAATAATAATAATAATAATAATAATAATAATAATAATAATATTTAGTGCATGGTATTCATTCAAAATCTAATTTTAAAAGACGAACCTGTGTTCAACAGCCAGTTTTTCATTTTCCTGTAAGTGACCACTAGTGACAGGTTCTATATTATTACAGTAAAAACTGTTATGAGCGACCACCTGTCATATCTGACCACAATCGTAATGCACGGATCAATTTTATTATATAAACGCTCTTTTATGAGCGACCAACAGAGTGAACATGACCAGCGACCGCTATGTCTTGGCAAAATATGCATTAAGACACTGCTATGAATGACTGCATTGCAAAAACGAGGATAAACTCCACCAACCTTTATTTAATCCATGTAAGAACGACCGTTCATACCATTCTATATAAAAACAAAAAAATTAAAAAAATAGGCTGGCTACCGATGTCTGAATATTTTAGCCATGCTTATAGTGTTTTATAGTTTCTGTTGTAAACCAGACTAAAGTATATGTAGATTATTTCCTAGTCTGGTTCCCTGCTTCTTATGCTCCCTGCATTGTTCACCGCTATCCGTATAGGGGTGAGCAACACAGGCAGCATACAAAGCAGGGAACCAGACTAATTATTCCCACACTTAGCCTGCTTCCCGGCCTTAATCGCAGGACCCGACATCAATGTGAATGACCGTATTGCGAGAACAGATGGACCCCACTGACCTATATGTAATCAATTGTTACAATGACCGCTTGATTAGTAACAATTGTTTTGATCAAAAACAAGCATAAAAGGAATATAAAAAAAAAAAGGATTGTTGCTACCGGTGATGGATGCTACAGTCCGTAAACCAGGCTAATGTACATGTCACGAATTGCCATTGTTGTGCCAAAGTTGACGTAGTGGTCGCATATATTGTTTGTCTTTAGAGTTAATCTAGCAACCCCAGCTGATTTTTCATTGTCATTTAATTGCTTTTAAAACACTGTTAAATGATAGCTCTCATCTCAAGCAGCATAGAACAGTTTAAATTTTGAAAATATCTCTACTAGAAGTAAACTTATGACATTTTAAAGTTGTCGATTTTCTATCAATTTTATCACCTTTTTCCTTATAATAATACTGTCACATGCGATAAATCCATGGCACCAGAAAAAAAGGAAATTTGACATAAATTGATGTAATTTTGTTATTTTTAATGATAAATTCATAAAACTTTCCAGCTTTATGTAAAACAGCATGCTGGACTCGTATTTGCCATTATTGAAGATGTACGTTTACAACAGGGAAAGTTATTTCAAGAAAAATCTCACCAATATTTAAATTTTGTTTGTAATATTTTGTGTGCTAACACACACAGCAACATGTTAATATATGGTGTTAAATCAAAAATGTTTCTTTTCTCCATAGCAAAACCATTCAAATAGAAATTTTAATAAAGTTAATGCTGGTAACTATGTATCAAATCCAAGGCTTTACTAATCATGGATTATGCATAAAATTTCAAGTTTAATTATTGTCATTGTAATTGGAAAATTTCATATTTTACTTCCTACATTAATATAAACGTCACCATTCGGTTGAAATAATTGAGTTGTAAATTGTTTTCATTGTTGATGAAACACATCTTAGTCTGTAAAGTAGTTCTTCACACATCATTTAAAAGAATTTTTTTTGGTATTGTTTAAAAGATTTGAACGAGAAAACTAAATTCGATGTTAACTACGATATCGCATGGTTATGAAGAACGGTTGTCTCGACAAATTCTCAAAAGACAATCGCTTTTAAAATAAAAGAATATATGATAAAACTCGATTTAGAACCATGTATTTGTTAGCTACAAGTTGTAGACAGTATATTATGGACATTTACTAATCGATATGGCATTGAACTACTGGTTACAAACATTTGTTTACTAACATCGTAATATATTCAAGATGGCGTCCATAGTACATGCTCAGCGAAGTACAAAAACTCAAAAGTCCTTACCTTTAAAGCAAAATCCAGCACACTAAATCTCTTTTGCGACAGACGTTTTATACATGAAATTAAAGATGAGAATATGTACAATCTAATGACGTGTGAAGAATGTTTGTAAACTTTGAGGATCGCCTACGATCGGCACTTGAATTTGCATCACTATATCTTCAGCATGGCTTGTGATATTTTAATTCTTCAAATTCCGCACTAACCATCATTCAATTTTCTGATTGGCTGGAAATTTTCATGAATATTCATAGTTATTAACCCGGTTGCATAATTTTCCAAATGAACCACACGTTACACACAGGTCAAGGCAGTACTGATTTTGTGCGGGAAGCGTAAATTACCTGTAATTTACTTTTCAACCTGCGATAAAGTGTAAATCCAAATAAATAACACTAACAAGTAATACATATTTAGAAAGATAATTTTATTGGCTTTTATTTCATGTATATTTTATATCAGTCTTTAATACAGAAAGTTACTAACATATGGAAAAAGTGCAGTGACCATGTAAAACTGGGACAATTCTAAGGGATATAAGCCCTGCACTGGGGTTGCTAGTTAATCCATATTGCCAGGGGTGAATAAGGTAATTGTCTATTAAACCAGCAAGAGAGAATCGTTTGTGGAATTCGATTGATAGTGTTCAAGACTTGTGATGTTTGTTGTTTTTCCCCCTGATGTTAAGTGATAACAACCCAATCACAAAGCTGTCGTCTATTCAAGTTGGTGCAACCATGGTTACACACTTAGCTTATGGAGTTATTCCTAGTATGTCATCTTTGAATGAAGCCACTGACTTTTGTCTCTTAGTAAATGGTTCTGTTTCTGGATGAGATAATTGTTTCTTTCTATTTCATTAATTGTTAGATATGCAATGCACATGTATAGATTTTTCATATTTTCCCACAGCCCAGTCAAAACCGTCTTTATGTTCGATATTACAACTGAGCACTAATAATTTTAACACCTAGAACCTTAATGACAATGGACGACCCTCCAACTAAAAAGAGACAAATTTTAAAGCTGGAGAAAATAATTATTGTAACTGAAAGAAGTGAAAAAGAGCAGACCATTCGCAAAAAAGCGGTTTAAACATCGGTAAAACAAATTTAGATTGTTATAAAGAAAAAGAAGTAATTCAGAAACGATTTCATATGCTAAAATATGTGATCTTCAAATGTAAATGTGATTTCATGTTTAATGACAGAAGTATATCTTTACTGCTATATAATTTTGTTTTTAGATGAATGCATACAATATTTTAGCAAGAAATATTAATAAAGAATAGAATATATGTACAGTGATTGTGGTTATTTTTCTTGAAATTGTTCTGAAACTGGACCTTGGAAACTGGTTTTTTAGTACAAGCCTGCTATGAGAGACCACCTGTCTTGAAAGACCGCTTTCTGTTGGTAGAAGGGGCGGTCTCTCATAACAGGTTTTACTGTATTATCATTATTACAGTGTGACCCCACTATAATTCTTGTATCCAGCTCTCTGTTTTTGGGACTTGTTCTGGGCAAGTGCTCTTGCAAACTTGATCTTGCCTGAACCTGAACTGAATTTGAGCTTGTTGTGGGAGTTGGGTTTTCTTAAGCTGACAAGTACAAATCTTTTGCTCATTACAATTTATGTGTGCGCAAGGGAGACAGAATCTATGAGAATAGCTATACCACAAAAAACTAAAATGAAGGTGTCTAGTGAATGTTATGCAAATATTTTCTTTATCTTGAAACTTTAACTGTATATATGGGCTGCATATATGAAGGTGGGTCATCAAAACTGGATAAGATGTTTGACTATGGCTGCTGTATTTTTTCAAATCAATTTACCAGTTTGATTACTGGCTCTTCTGGTACAAAATTCTCTTTAGGGGGCCCCGAGTGGCCGAGTGGTCTAAAGCGCTCTCCGTTACGGATCACTGCCATCTCACCTCTGTCTGCGTGGGTTCGAGTCTAGGATTCGGCGAATGTAGATATGTGAGAAAGCTTGCCAGTAGCTTCTTGTGGGTCGGTGGTTCTTTCCGGGGATTTATCAGTTTCTTCCTCCACCATTAATACTGGCCGCCATGTATAGCCTATCTTGTGCTGAAAAATGGCGTTAAGCCCCACAACAACAACAAAAAATTCTCTTTATCAGTGAGTATAGTCTTTTTAAAAAACTCGGGATGTTCCGTGTGTGTGTGTGTGTGTCTGCATGTGTCTGAGTGTGTGTACATGCACTTGTTATGTATGGATTCTGCATTGATGGACATGGAAAATATCTTTTGACATATTTAACACCTGAAGCTTTGCTGATATCCCAATTTAACTGTTCAATCTAACATTAATAAAATTTGGTATACTGTACATTTTTTCCAGGTTTAGTAATCTATGTTTACATGCTCAAAAGAAGACAAATGTTACCATGCCAAATTGAAATTCAATGCCATATGACCTTGTTTATTTGAAGTACAAAGGTTTTGGAGTACAAACTACAAAGAGAAATTGCTATGGTATATACTGAGATATTCATTCATAATGGACCATCCCATTATTTCCTAGTCATTTAATATGACATTTAAAACCTTGGGGGAAGCGTGGGGGCAGGGGGAAAACAAATAAATTAATCTGGCATATATATATATATATATATATATATATATATATATAAAGTAAGCTTTTGCTTGAAGATGCATAAATAAATTCTTTCGTCTCTGGCATTTTGAAAATTTTTATTTGTTCTCTATTTACAATTTCAGAATTTGGCTATTATTAATGTACACAGTGTGTGCACTGCATTTTTGAGAAGAAAATGATCAAGAGATACATAAATTGCATTTTCTGGGCAACTGTGGCAGATTTTGACAGCATGTTTGTGATAGACATGAGTGAAACATTTTAAATGGAAATGAAAATAGGTGTCAGAGGTAACCAACTGAACCTAACAAAAATAAACACATCATTTAAACAATGTTGCAAAACAAAACTAAAGTTTTCTTATCATTGACTTTTATGGACACCATAAACAAATACACAACTTAGGATATAATTTTTTTTTTCAATATGCATCTCAGATGTTTTCTGCCAAGATATATATAATCCACAAATATAGGCACCACAATGAAGGAGACAACCATTATTAAAAACATTCATGGCTAAAAATGAAATACATGTGTAAAGGAAGGTAGAAGACACCTTTTATCTATGTAAGTTTCACCTGGATCTGTCTAGAATGAAGAACTAAAAATGTGATTCAGAACACTTTTTTATATTTCTTTCTTTATTGTAACTCTATTCTTTCTTTTTGGTGGAATTTTTAATTTAAAAAATTATCATCTTACTGTTGATGATTATATGAAAGTGAAGTTGGATATCTCATCTTGACAAAATATTTCCATAAAATGGAGAAATGTTTGTGAGTAAAATCATCTTATTTATTCTTATCACAGGCCAGGAATACAAAACCTGATATGCCGACTTGTCTTCCAGGGGAGACAACTCTCCTAATACATATCATTCTGACAGATTCAAAATAAACATGTAATTTAAAATATATATCAAAACTTCAAAAAGTTCATACCTAAACTCTGCTTCTATTCTCTGGTTGTCAGCCAAAGATTAATCTAAGAAAGTACAATAGACATTTTTTCTCCTGCAAATGCTATAGTAAATAGTAAAATATTATGAAATCATTAATCAATACAATCTACAATGTAGGGTTTATAAACAACTACAATCCTCTCATTATTGGTGTGGTGGTAATGCTTGCTTTAGGGGCCACATACAGGTACAAATTACCTAAAATTACTGCCCCTGGGAAAGTCTGAGACCAAAGTTGCCTAACCCTCTAGAAGGGGGTCCTGTCAAAGGGGAGTGAATTATCAGAAATAGACCTGGTGAGGTATGTGGGGCCTGTGAATTCCACAGGGGAGGAGGCCATATGCCTCTGCCTTGGTTGAAATGATTCATGACTAGCTAAGCAAGTTCAATTTGCAAGATGGTGCAAAATGCATCATAACTCAATTCAGACTACTCTACCACCACACAATTTTTGTTTTCATAAATGAAAATTTGTAAGTCTAGTGACTAAAGCTCTTCACCTGCCAACATAGATAGAACTGTTATTTGGTGAAGTTTAGCAAAATGTTCATAACCATATGGGCAGATAAACATCAGCTCAATTTTAGATGACAATATGAATCTTTCCAATGCTTGTTAAATTTTTTCAATCTGTTAATATAAATAACATCTTCCAATGTACTATTCTAAAGCCAAAAAGAAATCGGAATCTGTTGTTCTCATATTCATAGCTGACAGTTAAAAGATTTGTTTTGTTTATTAGTATTAGCAGATAGATGGAAATCAATCAAAAGAAAAAAAGTGTCCCTGAAAGGACTGATACTCTATTAGTTAAGAATAATTTTTAAGAATCCAAGACAAATCCTCTTGTTCTTTTTAGCTAATGAGAATGGAAATCATCTGATATTCTTGAAAAACTCCAACATACCAAATTTGGTAACAAAACTATTTGCATTTGTTCAGCTTAACAATATACCTGTATTGCAGTACAAAATTTCTTTTGGACTTTAAACCCGACATCATGGACACAAGATCAATATTATTATTATTATAATAGACTTGAGTATGAAGCATTTTAGTGAAAAGCCATGTTTGTATAAACATCTTCTTAGGAGAAATAACCATGACATGATTAATAAGCAACAGATCAGCATCATGTTAAAATTAGGATGTAGTGAGAGGATAATAAGCCTTTTGGTGAAAACCCTATCATATCTATGGACATCTGTTTATGAGAGGTACTGATAACAGCATTCGGTGGCCATTGTGAAACACAGATCAGCAACAATTTTAATTTAGTACCAAGTGGACAACACAAGTATTTTAGTGAAAAATGCATGCAGATCCATAGTAACAGTGGATATCCAAAAGGACTTCATTTTCACTTAGGACCAACTAGACATAAGTCTTCAAGTGAAAACCTCATGTTAATATAATCAGTCTGTTCAAGAGGAGTAGATATAAAGATTGTCAACATGGCTACCATGGTGGCCATTCTGGATGCCAGATTAGTACAATTTTTATTTGGAACAACTAGAGATCACATGAAGTTTTACAGTCTAAATCATATGTCAAAACCAATGTCCACTCTGTAGAAGTTGCATTAACAAGATTTTCAAGTTGGCCACCATGGCATCTATACAGGATGTCAGACTGGCACCATTTCATTTAATACAAACTAGAGATCATAACAAGTCCGTAACAGAAAAGCACATATTGACACATCCATTCAGTCAGAAAAATTAGCCACAACAAGAGATTCAAGATGGCCACCACTTAGGATGGCCAAGATATCATAAAAAACCTCTTAGTGAAAACCTCGTGTTCAATATAGCCATCCATTCAGGAGTAGTAGTGATAAAAAAAAAATTCAAGATGTCTAAGAAGTTTTGTACTGGACCAATCTAGAGAACATAATAAGTCTTTACTAAAACCCCATGTTGATACAAGCCTCCTTTCAGGAAGGTAGCAAAAACAAGATTATCAAGATGGTCACCATGGCAACCATACTGGATTTCACACTGGCACTAAATTCATTTAAGACTAACTAGACATCATAAAAGATTTTAGTGAATACCCATGTTAATATAACCATCCATTCAGTAAAAGTACAGATAACAAGATTTTAGTGAATACCCATGTTAATATAACTATCCATTCAGTAAAAGTACAGATAACAAGATTTTCAAAATGTGGCCATAATGGAGGTTGGAATGGCAGGACCATCTGTTCAGGAGGGGTAGTGATAGCAGAATTTTAAAGATGACCACCATAGTGTCCATACTGAGTGTCCAAGGGCATGTCAGGCACCAATGTCACTTTGGACCAACTAGACATAGCAAGCATTCTTTTCGTGAAAACCTTATGTCGATATGACCTTTACCAAAATCATCCCTGACCTGCGATGCAAGTTCAATTTGCAAGGTGATGCAAGGCATTATAGCCAAATAAATATACAAATGGTATTCTTCATTCTTATTTCATCTTTATTAGCAGCAGGTGCCTGTTCTACTGAGAATTTTAACCTTAACTTTTAATGGTGCAAAATCTGGAAAGGAGTCCAAGATTGAATGAACTGTGATGTATCAAATATTTAGTTACTGTGAGGTGCATATCTGAGACTTAATCATTAAAAATCAATGCTTTTCTTTCTGTTTTCATGAAATTCTTTTTTAACTAACCAAAACAACTTGTCCTATAGGTTTATTGTATGAATTTGTCCAAATTCCATGTACAATTTCAACTGCATTTGGGTATAAATATTGGTATACTTATGGCATAAATATTGGCACACTTATGGCATAAATATTGGTAAGCTTATGCAGTGATAGCTCACACTGACTCCTAATTAAGACTAAAGTTACTTAAAGCATATGAAATAATGACATGGTGTATGCATTTTCTCCTATTAAGTAATTCTTATTTTTAAATTATTCTTACTAGCTGACATGTCAGTTCCTTAAACTGTCAGTATAAATCCCTTGCAACATCATAAATCCTTTTCATTTGGTCACAAAAATCAAACTGTAGTTTTGTTTTGGACTAAACAATGTAAACTTTGGCATATAATGATACATATAACATGTAATACCTGATCTGACTGTAACAGTTTTTCCAGCTTTCCCTCGTTAATTAGTCTCTCCACCTCGGACTTGGAATAATTTTCTATGCGGAAGTTAAGGTCACCCATCCAGAATACATAGCTGTAAAGATGTTTAAAAAGATTCAATTATTTTATATCATTTAAAAATGCTTTGAATTTCATACTTACTGAATAAATGCTTACAATACCTTGTGCTATACAACAACCATTGATGTACATATTATTTCCAAGGAATGTGGTGGTTGACTGTTAATGGCTTTAAATGTTGATCCTGCTTGATCAGAACTAATAGAATCAAAGCATTAATTTTGCATGAATTTCACTCATTATCATACAGAACCAAGATCTTATTTACATGTGATCGAAATCAGATCAAAATTATGTGGACTTCAGATTGGTAACATGTAAATGCCAATTAATAGATGATGAATGATGCATGATGGATGCGGAGCCATAGCATAAGCTAACTTGGCATTACAGCTACAAAAGCCAGAAACTGTTGATAATGCTGTTACTGCTGCAGTTAAAGTGAGACCTATGTCACACCATTTATATGCAGGATGAAAATGAATCAAAATCTTACAATTACCAATTCCTCAAACTGCTAAGATAAAAAAGAACTGCTTTAAATGTCAAGCCCATATAAAAGTTCTGCACTTAATTTTGAGCAGTACATGCCTTTGATATGCTTACAATTCTTCACTGTATAAAACATCACAATTAATAAATATTTTAATGCAGATTATTCTGTTCATTTCAAAAATAAAGTACAAGATCTGGAATTTGTTCTGCTTAATTGGTAAAATTTGCTATGAAATAACAGTCTGTTCATGAGAGTTCTACTACACCAATGGGCTTTTTTAAGAAGTTTTTATGTGCATTTGTCACTTACTCATGATCTAACACATTATCAACATCTGGATCCCTGAATTTCATCAAACTGAGAACTGCATTGCAATCCTGTCATGAACAGAACAAAGAATCAGTACAAAAAAACTGTAAGCATAGTTTAAAGTTATACTGTGGTCAACTGAGAACAAATATGCATAGTGTGTGTACATGCACTTGTTATGTACATTTATGCACATGGAAAACATTTTTGACATTTTTAACACCTGAAACTTTGCTGATCTCCGTTTCTTCCTTATCCCAAATGCAAACTACACCACTCCCTCAATAACTCGCGCCCTGATAATCGTGAACCCACTTATAACGCGGGGTCAGGCGTGGATCCCAATTATTTTTAAACCAGAAAATACCAAAAAATTGATCCCTATTGGTTGAACTTGAAGAAAATCGCGATCGAAATTGGTAACGGAAACTTGATATACCACTCATTTTATCATCGAAAACGGTAGATAGGACATGGAAATTTAATCAACATTATGAAATAATGACTTTTAATAAGAAGTCATATAATTTGTTACATTTTCTTTTCAAATGACAGTCTTAGTAAACCGCAATTAACAATATTCAAGGACATTTCGATCAATGAAAATGTCACGCCAAGTGGAGGCAGTACTTTAATAAATAAATACCAAATAAATAAAATATTTTATCAATTGAAATTTGTGTTTAAGTTCTATCATTTAGTTCCTTTTAAGTGTAATCATCATAAATGCGATGTGTCCTCTTGTAATTAAATCTAAAATGTGTCAATCTACTGTAACAGCTATGTCCGCAAGCATTTCGCTTAGAACCTAATTAAGTGCCCACTGTGTTTTGGTATCGGACTAGCGGAAGCATCTGTTGTATTGTTGCACTAAATAAAAAGAGGGCCTCCGTTTCTATTATCATGGTAATTACGTCTTCTGAATCAAATAAAGCAGGTGGAATTGAAAAAAAAGTCAAAAGGCATACAAATCCTACATGCTTAAGAACCAGTGGCACCGGTCGTATGTCAGGTAACTCATTTCAGTTGATCAATCGAACACTGTGATACATTTTATTGTGTACATATCTAATTAAACTACCTTAAAAATTATCTACTCAATCATAAATGTGATTAAAGATAGCAAGGCAACCAAGCGAAATGAGTACTTCGTAAAATAATGAGCTTTGTTTCACAGATACAAACCATTGTGGGAAAAACGAGTTTCAGAGAATTCTTGAATTCGCACGTAGAGATATCCTCAAGCATGATAAAAAGTTTCACTATTACTTTTGCAATGAAATCACGGCATGAATATTTTACTAATTGAAAAATACAAAAATTGAGTTTCGACGTAGACGATTGTCTGATGAAATAAATGTTACTTGTTTTTGATAAAAAGGAATCTTGTTTGATAGTGTATCAACAGTTAGTCTGGTTCCCTGCTTCGTAGACCCCTAGTTTCGTGAAATACTATTATCAACAAAACAAAATGTTGTGACGTAATACACGAATGTTTTTGCATACCATGTTTGGTTGTTGAAACCAGTTGCAATCAAGTTATCGATCTTTCAGATGTTGGACATTTTCAAAATAAATGTGATATATAGATAATAACGAACAACTTCATCAGAAAAAGCGCTTTATTGACAATTTTTCTTGACTCAATTATAAAACAAGGATTCAGCCATTAAACAGCCCAGTTCCCCCCAACCCCAACCCCAACCACGCAGATTTCTGGTTGTCTAGCAGGTTTTTGGAGGTCCCTCGGTAACTCGCGCACTCGCTTATAGTGTGGTCTGTGTTTTTGGACCCCGATGTGTGCGAGTTATATCAAGGGAGAGGTGTATTTTGATAATCTGGTGGATGGTGGACAACACAAAATAGGAAACAGATGAACTGACCACTTGATAAACATGAAAATATTACATGCTGTGCCATATAGCAGGCACTTTAATACGCACTTAAAAGCACTGTAATACAAATGAAAATGCTGCTAAAACACTGTTTCAACCTAATTTCAAGCCTGATCTTGTAACTACTTTTATTAAAAATTCCTTTTTTTAAATAATTATTTTCCGTGATTCATATATAAGCAACTGACTTTTATTCTCCTCTTAAATTGCTCTCTTCTTATACTTTGGAACTTTTATCTTGTGCAAATTAAGGAAAAAAATGTTTACACCAAATGTTCACAATGTTATTTTTAATTATCAAAACTATATCAATTACCAGCATAGGAATGTATACAAAAGAGAATATTAATTTTATCACATAATGTGAACATTTACAATGTTATGATGATCATTAAGTCTCCGCAAAATATACATGTAACTCCAAGCAATGTTATACACGCCCATCTCATTGAGTCCGTGCTGTTACATAATTTATGGATTCTCAAATTCATGTTATTTATATATCAGAATTCTAGACAAGAATTTAATAAACTTGGTACTTCACTCCCTAGTTTGGAAGTAATTGTCTTAGAACATTCAACGGGATATTTAGTGAATACAGCTAAACACATATTATTGCTATATGAGTCTTATTCATCAGGATAATAATCATGTTGTATGGACTGCATCAAATAGGTGAGTGACCAAAACTAATTCAGAAAGCATCTAGTTCTATGACCATTTCAGTGAGTGCTTTCACAGTGATCAAGTATTATAATTTCAAAAGTGTGTGGAATATCTGGAACCTGAACCAATGGCATAGTTCATAATATTGACTGAATGTGCCATCATACAGCATGGACTCTGCTTACAGCATGAAATGCTTGATATCATATTGTTTTGTGAACAATTTAAAATCATTAAAAAAATGTATTAATGCATTTTTAACCTACCTCACAACCAAAAATATGCAAATACACTGTTAATCAAGTGCTCAGACATGAAATTTATGAAATTCATGAAATATATAACTCAGTGCAATGTTGATGTTATCTAATATTATTTAATTCATTTGATACATTTCATAAAATCAAATAAAAACACATAATACATTAATCAACATTCACTATCAGCTTCCTTACCTCTATTCTCTCTGCTACATTGCTCATGTGAGCTGCCAGATGAGCATTTACAATGATGAGATTGATTCCATTCAGATCAAATCTAACGGCTACTCCACCTTTGTTTCCCTGGGGACAGAAAAAATATAAAATGTATAGATTCTCTCACTGTGGTTGCCTCCCCTACACAGCCACCTACCATATTCAGCAAGGTTCTTGGGGGAACTTTCGTATTTTCTTTTTACACTTCATCTCTCTCCTCCAGCAACAACAGAAAGGTGGGGATGTGCATGTTTTTGTGTAGGAATACCATACAGCAGGTATTTTTTATTGACATAATTTTGTTGTTTTTTTTTTGTTCAAAACCATGGCTTTAATTTTGGGTTCTTTTATTACAGCAATTGTCAATTAAGAGACCTATGGAGTTTAAGTAGGAAACTCTAACAGGATTTATATTTGCTAACATGGACCACTAAATCAATAATATTTCTCCACAGCTAAAACTTCCAACTATATGGAAAACAAGAAAGGCACTGAGATAGTGCTGTTTTGATTATATCTAAACCCTTGGCAAAACAAAATTAAGGGCCAATGCAGTAAGAAAATTTTAATATAAAATAAGAATCAAAAGGTACCATATATACATGCTTAATGTCAAGTCAACCTGCAAGCTGCACGGACCCAGATCTGACATTGCATAATGTGCCAGCAGATCTAGATCTATGCAGTTTGTTAGAACAGAAAAAACAACACAGACCCTGATCTACTGGTGCAGACCAGAGTCTATGCTGTCTGCAGTTTGACTTGACTAGAGTATTCACTGTAAGTCTGGTAATAAGTAATAAAATACATTATTGTATCAATATAAATGAAAATGTAGATGTCAAGAATGCCTTGAGAAACTGGAAAGTCATTGCCACTGAAGAAAATGTACAACTTTGCTGCAAATAACATTTATCGATCTAAATTAGACACCTAAAGCATTAAATGCCCCATGGTTATTTTTATGTTAAACTCAGACTGAACCAAGTTTCTGATGTGTCCAAGTGCTGATTTTGATCTGACCATTAATGAAATTTCTTTAAAAACTAAAACCTAAAGAAAATGTCACTTTGACAAAACAAATTTCTCATACACCCATCAGTTCCTTAAAAATTGGTCAATACTCCTAAAGTCCCTGCTTTGATGTTCTCCAGATTCTTTTCCTCTACTCATATTTTTTGTTTTCAAAACTGAGTATATATTCATATATACTAGGTTCCTGATGTGAAAGAAATGTTGCCCTGTAATTTCATTTTCTTAGTCGCAATATACAAGAAGCTGTAATGGTCATCCAACAGACATAAAATATTGCTTACCCACCATCCACCCAATCCAGCTTTAGCTATCTCGGACTCGACACTAGTATAATGTAAAAATCTGTCCCTCCTGACAAATACCTGTAGAGAAACAGCCTGCATCCTCACTACCTTCAGCTGAAAAAGAATGAAAACTAGAACATGCACCAGACAGTACAGTAGAAAAGCAAATCTGCAATCACAAACTTTGCCATCAGATCATGGGTCTACACTGTTTTCTTTACATCTGATTTCAAATGAAGAGCACACACAAGGATCTACCGGTGAATTATGGACAACATATCTGGGTCTATATAGTCCATGGATGGGTGTACAGTATGCAGAGGTAAATCTGTTATTGTCTACTTTACCACCATCAAGAAAAATATGACATACTATTGTTCTAAAATTGATTTCAATAATTAGCCCAAAATGAGTTATCAATATGCTGTACCATGCCACACAACTAAAATATCCCATTCAACATTTGGATAATTCAGTGTTTTTTGTGGGTTTGGTTTTTGTGAGTTTCAGGCCATTTTTTAGCACACGAGAGGCTACACATGGCAGCCAGTATATCTGGTACAGGAAGAACCGAGGAAAATCCCAGAAAGAACCAGTGATCCATAGGAAGCTACTGTCAAGATTTCTCACATACCTACACTGGACGATCTGGGACTTTAACCCATGTGGACAGATGTGAGATGTCAGTGACCTGTAAAACTGAATGCCATAGACTCTGTGACCTAGGACACCCTTCTGATAACTCAAGTTCTACTGTACCTTATATCTGTAGGTAAACTCACCCTGACATATCCCAAAGCTCCAAGAACGTCTGTAAGCTTACTGCACCATGCATTCTTGGCAAGATCAGAATCTCTGAGATCCATTTCTTGTAATCTACAAGAATAATTAGGAAGAGTGATACAGACCAAATCATTCAGTATTAAACTGTTTCAATTATTTATATAAGCCAGTCCTGCCCCATACTATTCCAAATTGGGAGAAGGGTGGTAAAAAAAAAGGTTTTACAAACTTTGAGACTTTATATTTTATATACAAATGTTCAGAGCTCTAAATAAACATTAAAATAAATTGGGTAATTTACTCCTAGGTTTGCAAGTACAATGTAATTGTGGGTGGGTACAAATGGGGCATTTTCTTAACACTAAAAAAATGTAAGATAACAATACCAGAATCTGATTCATCTAGATGTTAATAATGTTTTGTAATTTGTTGAACAGCTTGGTCACAAACACTAATGCAGGGTGTATTGGTTTTATCTGTACAAGTGTTCTTAAAGTTATCATTTCAAATGTGCATAGAACACTGGAACTTGTCCCAGTAGCAATTTATCAAATGAGCCTATCAAGCACAGGAAGGCTTTACTGAAGGCAAGAGCAGTAAGAGCTAAGTACAGTGGACTGTAAGGAAAATTAACTGCTTGTGTCAAATCAATTGTATTAAATGTACAATGTGTAGAAAATTGGTATTTATCCAAGTTTTGCTTCTTAGCATTACTGTAATGGAAAACGTCTTGATTTCTTGTCCACAATTTTCTCAGTACACAGGATGTTAACAAATTTATGGAATTTTCACATATGAAAGTAGTGACTGTCTGTGTCATGACCATATCAACACAAGAGGTAAAGAATTGATACAAAACAATACTTACATGATCCAAGTTACTTTAATCTTCAGAATTCATTAAGAATTAGCAGTTGTGTGCCTTTTTATTCTTAAAATTGAGAATTTGTCAGAGACAGTTGTCACAATCATATGCATTCATTTCTGTCAGTTTAAAAAATCAAAACAAACACTACTGACAACACCAACTCATCTTCTACAAATAAGCACAAGATGACTATCACACATGGTTTGAAATCTACCCCCCTCTAATTCCATGCTAGCTATCTTATTCTATCAGCATATTCAGCCAAAGATAACATATATCAGTGTAAAGGAAATAATCTCGACTTGTTCCTCATGTATGATTTAAATAATTTACTGATCATTAAATACCACTTTTACATGAAGCTTCTCTATTGCTTTGTATTTTGTTTGCTTCCTTTGAAATTGACAGCTACACTTCCAGTGTGACAGGCAGTGGAATATCTTACATTCCATTCTGACTGGTTGTTATTGTTTGTTCATGTCCAGGGTAAAACAATAACCTTCAATCAGAAATAACTGCAGCTTATTCACTGCATGACACGTAGGAAGTATTGCATCAAAACTCAATCCAAACAGATACAAAGCAACAGATAAACTTCATGCAAAAGTGACTATTGAATGATCTGTAAGGTACTTAAATCATACACAGGGAACAAGTTTGGAATATCTCCTTTTACACTGGATTAAAAAAAGCCAAACAAATTAGCACAGAATTGGCAAAAGAGCTGATTCCAAACCAGAGTTACACAACTGTCAGTACTCACCTTGTATTAATTTGTAGAAGGGGTGTCTGTGTGTGTGTGTGTGTGTGTGTGCGTGTGTGTGTGTGTGTTTCTTTTTTTTGCCGATAGAAATGAGTGCACATGTACATGAAAGTTGTTTTGCATCTGCAGTAAGTACAATTTGATTGATTTGCTTGTTATTCATCTCCACTCCCCCACTTTGTCTTGTTCTTGATAAGAATTTCCTTCCATGAGGAAATTGCACTATTTCTTTTGTTTTGATGTTAACACCATCATGTCTCCCAAATTTAAGTGAAAACATAACATTGGCACTAAGGTGATTTTTAAAGTATTCCCAAGTCTTGCATCTGATCAAATGGATCAGCATGAAATGGCCTAAAACGCTGAAATAAAATCACTGGCAGCTCATAGGTAGTCTGTTTAGAAGTATTTTGAAATAAATGTTGTGTTTGAAAATGGCATATAAACTGATATGTCTGCTGTGTGTCTGTAATCTGCATACTGTAAATACAACCAATATAGCAACACACATAAAATGGTACCACCCAACCACATTCAGACCTACAAAAGCTGAAAAGACCATTAAGTTGATGTGTTTATCTAAATGTATTGTAAAGTAGGCAGTGTGTTGTGAATTGTATCGATAAGTTGCACATGTGTATCCTTTCACACCTGTTCAAAACAATGTTTAGTCCAATCTGGTTATGTGATAAAGTGACAATTATTGTTTTAGTCCAATCTGGTTATGTGATAGTGACAATTATTGTTTTAGTCCAATCTGGTTATGTGATAAAGTAACAATCATTGTTTCAGTCCAATCAAGTTATGTGATAAAGTGACAATCACTGTTTTAGTCCAATCTGGTTATGTGATAAAGTGACAATCATTGTTTTAGTCCAATCTGGTTATGTGATAAAGTGACAATCATTGTTTTGTTTTAGTCCAATCTGGTCATGTGATAAAGTGACAATCATTGTTTTAGTCCAATCTGGTTATGTGATAAAGTGACAATCATTGTTTTAGTCCAATTTGGTTATGTGATAAGTGACAATCAGCTGATGAAACTCTTTTCATAGTTGTTAGAAAGTTTGAATTGAACTTTGATATAGTCTGATTTCATATGAAAAGTACACATCTTAGCAGGGTCTCAGAGGTGTCCAGATAAAATTTTTAAACGAATCATTTAATGTGTCCTTCCTATTTTTATCATGCCAACATCATAATCAGTGCCAGAAGATAAACATGTTCATACAATGACTTTAAACATCTGGCATTACCCAGCCCTGAATCACCAGGTGATAACAGGAGTGTGTGTGATTTGGAATTGTAACATAGCTTGAACAATTTTTCAGTTATATCACTATGATGCCTGCAATGTGGCAGTTAATAGTGATGTCTAACACTAGGGCATCATGCCGCAGACATGTAGCATCATGTCCCACCCAGTCACATTATCCTGACACCAGGCCAACCAGTCCTAACACTAACCTCTTAATGCTGAGCTCATAGTGAGGCAGCTATTAGTACCATTTTTATAAGTCTTTGGTATGACTCAGCTGGGGTTTGAAACCATGACCTCCCACATTCGAGGTGGATACTCTAACCACTAGGCCATGAAGCGATGACAGGAAGCAAGAAAATTATGCATGACTGACTTTGCCAGGCAGGTATAAAATCTTTCGCAAACATACAACACCAGGCATAAATAACTAGCAGACCCAAAATGTGCCAACACACACTGATTTTTTCATCCTAGTATTCAGACTCAATATAAACCACAGGCATCAAATTTGAGTTGCCCCACTGGACTGTGACTATGATGCCCATGGTTGCCTGAAACCAAAATTTTATTTATTCCAGGATGCTGGGCAATGGACAATCTTCCAAAAAATAATTGGATGGCACATAACCTGTGTCCTTCTTTTCCAATAGATTAAATAAGATAGCAAACACTGAGATTTATAGGTAGCTATGAAAACTGTAGAGAGATATTACACATTCAATATGTATGTATGTATGTATTTATGTATGTATGTATGTATGTATGTATGTATGTATGTATGTTATTAACATTAACAGCACAGTAATAACTACAAGGTGCTGATTAAATACAAAGTTCTACAAATGTAAAAATGAAAAACTGCACAATAAAACTTTGGGTTCCAGGTCAGATTTATGTTTAAAAAGTTTGAATAATGTATAAAATTTTATATTAAAGAATCTTTCCATATGTCATAATTTCTTTTTCTTTCTCATACAAAATGTTAGTTTTCCACGTACCCAACTGCATATATATCTGGCAAAGGTTTTGTTGTCAAATCAAGGAGGTCATTCAGATCAGCAGGTGGACCTTTGGCTCCAACATTCCATGTTACTAAATACAATCTGAAAGACAATTAAAATCAAGTTAAATAACTCACTCATTTTTAATACACAACATTCTGCTAACTATTCCCAATTTATCTAATGGTTTTTGATGTGGTAAATAGTGCAGTGGCACAACTATACAAACACACAATTTATCCCATGGTTTGATGTGATAAATAGTGCAGTGGCATAATTATAGAAACACACAAATGATAAAAAACCGACCTAATTTAAGTATGTACAAATATGTGTTGGTTGCGTTTTCTTTGACAGTTTAATGTAATTTTGAAAATGCAAAACAATTTTTGTCTTTCATGTGTCAAGTCTTATGACTTTACTTTTTAAGCAAATTAACATAATGTAATTGAATTAATACGACCTAACATTATTCATGTATGTATGTAGAACTACACTTGCTGAGTGGTCTAAGGCACTTGCATTTACAGCTCACTCACATCTCACCTGTCAGTGTGGGTTCAAGCCCCAGCTTCACCAACATGGATAGGTGAGAAAGATTGCCAATAGCTTCCTGTAGGGTGGTGGTTCTTCCCAGGTTCTTCATCAAATGTACTGTCAGCCAAGCATAGCCTTTCATGTGATGGAAAATGTTGCTAAACCCCACAAAACTAATCTGCAAATCAAGCTTCTATATCAACACCCAAGGTCATATACAGATAAAGTCTTCAGTATGTATATTTTTGATGAATTCTTAATAAATCTAAAATATACTATCCCAGTGCAATTTTATTCCCACCACACTGCTAAAAGTTAGCCCACAAGTTAGAATTGCTGAGTCCAAAGCTACCAATTACCTCCCTTGACTAAGGCTCTGTTTATAGCTGTGTGACATCATCACACGATAAGGTGACCATCCATAACCATAAGTGGAATGATTATTTTGATATAAATAACAGATCTTGTGCGCCACATATAGTCAACACCTGTGAAAAACAACTCCCATCAATTATTTCTTCTGAGGGAATAAACTGGGAAAATTTTCAGAAATTATGAATCAACAGGTAAAAGAGCAAACACAACAAGAAAGTCTCATTAGTTATTACTTGTGAGTACAGCACATGGCCAATTTCATTCCAAGCCTATTACAGCTAACCATCACCAACTCTTCTTAATATCAAGTAACATTTAGACAATGATTCAAACAACATTGAAAACCTGGACTTACTTCAATAAAGATATCATGCAAAAAGTGGGGAAAAAAATCTATCAAATCAAATAAAAGAAAGAAAAATATGTCACATCCATCCAATAAGTACAGAATTTAAATTCAAAATAACACTTTAAAAAAGAAAAAATAAATTTTATTACCTTTTAACCAAGAATATATATGCAGCATGTATCAAGTAAAACATGATGAAAGACTTAAAAGAAATACATTATCTTAGACCAATATTTAAATGGTTTTCCCCAATCACCACCTCCATTTACAAAAATTCATTACAAGATTTATTGTTGAAAATTTTGAAAAAAGTTTTCTAAGTATTTTATTTCCCTTTGAGGCTAACATAAAAAGATTACAAAAAAATTTATCAATATTGTGAGTGCATTGATGTACTGCACAATCTTGATTTCTTCCAACTATTTGCCTCATTTAATTTGAAATTTTCTTTTTGCATTTCATTTTTAAAAATAAGTGGCTAATTAGCCTATATACTGGGTCTATTCTGGAACTTAAAATTAGGGGGGGGTTTCACATCTAAATTTCAAAAATGGGGGACTCTTCTAAAAATTGGGGCTTAAACAAAAAGTTAAAATGATACAAATTTACATATATTAATTTAGCAGTGAATGTATGAAATAATGCACCATTTTTCTTCAATTTAAAATCATGGAGGACTCTTCACTAACAATAATGGGTCATTTTCAGGTGTGGATGGGTCTGACTTTGGTTTGTTCAGATTGTGGGAAGGTAAGAGAAAAAAAGAGAAAAGAAGAGAAGATGATAAGATTAGATTTATTTAGTATCAGCATTATTTAAAACAACAATTCAACATAGCTCTAATGGGCATTTTACTGACATTACATAAAACAGATGAGTAATTACAACATTCATACTTTGCAAGACATAAAAAACACAAGCATAATGCATAGCTACAATTTGACAATACACACAGTGCATAACTTGAAACATGAGCAAGCAAAGCATTTTAAAATTCAGTAATTAAAATATTAAAAGTAAATTTAGTTTCTGGATAAATTAAAACCAAACATTTGGATAATTAATAAAAAAAATTACTAGTAAATTACTAGTAAAAATGTAAACTTAAATTAATGCAGAAGTGCCCGATTAGGATTAAAATGTATGCTGCAATGCAGCTTATGCCTTACTTATAAAGAAACAAACTAACCTGATAGCCCATAGGACAATGACAGAGAAAACAAAAAATGCTAGCACAAACATCAGCCATTGCCATCATGTGGGGGGAGGGGTATTATTTAAAGATATTACATTTACAGTCTTTACCATTCCAGGAAAGAATTAGAGATCTAAATGAACTAAAATCTGACTGCTCTCTAAAGTGATTTTGTAGCTCATTCCATAGAATGGCAGCTGCACATTAAAAATAATTGTTTCCCAAATGATGAGATTTTAATTCTTGGGACATAGAAAATATTTGAATATCTAAAATTATATTAATTGTGTTTAAAACATATTAAATCATCCAAACATTTGGCAGTATGCTTCTTCAGAATTTTTAAATGTTTCAAGGGTCATAACCTGAAGTCTGCACACCTTTAGGGTTGGCATTTTTCACCAGAAGAATTTATGATCGCTGCTTGTGAAGTATCATACACAAATATCAGAAAATGCTCTTGTATTTTATCAAGTTTAATATTATACATGTCACTGCAGGAATGCGAGTCTAAGGGACAAAAACTGAACTGAAGAGGATAAATGTATGCAAGATTGTCACTTTGTTCAGTCTAGTTAGCCTCTGACCAATACATTTCAAGACAGTTGCCTTGAAGCTTTCTTTCTGAGATTGCTTTACATGTGAATTGAATTGCAGCATAGTCAAAGTCAATTCAAAACAGTTTGACAATTTCTTAAAAAGTTTATGACAGCACTGCTTATGTTTAGCACAGGCTTCATACTGAATGTCACATTACCAGTAACTAGTGCTTGAAACTTTTCAGGGCTGGCTCACATTTTGCTAGCAGCGAACCAGTCAATCGAAATCTTGGACTCTGCTTCAAGAGTGTTAATTAGGGTATCAAAGTCCAGTGAGGAAAAGGACCTACTTCTATGTAAGCAACCATGATGTACAGATTGACATAATGTTTGCAATGGAATAAGTTAAATGTTGAGTTAACTATTATTATGCACTATTTGCATGCAATAAGTTCATTTTCTGTGTGATAATAGATGTAAATCTGCATTATAGGGTTTTTCTCTTGAGAGTAGGGTGTCTCCCCTCCTATCACTCACTAAAATCTCCCACATACACAAAAATTTATAGTGAAAAATTTACTTTTTTTGTTTTTTTTCACATTTTGGTTCCAGTATATTTACAATAATACTGCCTGTGATAATTTAGCTGTTAATTTTGCTTTGATTTTGTCAGCATGGTGAGCTTTCTTGATTGTTTGAAGTTTGTCGACACGAATTACACTATCTGAGAGAAGCAATTCTGAAAGGATGAAAGATGTTAATTATTGTAAACATTACTATGATTCCCTCTGCAAGGAATTTTCTACTTCAGTGCATAAAGTTGTTAAGACGGATTAGACCCCATACTATGTATGGACAGGAATAAAGATGTTAAATGACTATGTTTGGATTATGGAAGAGATCAAGTGACATAAAACTGGGTTGGTGAAATAAAGTGATGGTTGGAAATGGGAATTTCAGTGGTTTCAATCAAGTCCAAAAGGACATAAATATGCATTCTGCTCATCCTGTAAAGCTATTTTAAAGTCTATTATGGTGGCAAGAATGATATCACACATCATGCAGAAACCCCCATCTCATAAAAGCGTATTAACTATGACAACAAACATATCATCACTGAAATCCATGGTCACATGATCTGCATCAAATGTGCATAAAGTTACACATGCCAAGACACATTTTGCCAACTTTGCAGCTGAACATAATCTCCTGTTTCTGGTAACTAATCATTTTTTCAAGTCTAGTCAAATAATATTTCTGCACACAGAAATTGCACAAAAGTTCTCATACAAATGGAAAAAACTACTCACATTGTGACCCAAGCTTTGGGTCCTCACTGAGACAAGAAAGTCAGAGAAATGTGCTGCAATGAAAAATTTGCCATTCTCATTGACAAGTCATTGGTACAACAAAATGATGACAGGTTTTGTTTTCGACAAGGATGTACACAGGATATCCACAAGATTCTCTGGAATTCCAGCTTGTAACACTGGATCAGCAGAGCTCACCTTTGCATGCTTGGATAAAATATTTATGTATGTATTACTAAAGCATAACTATTTTATTGTTCATAAGAAATCATGATCGCACTTGTATACTAATAGTAATAATAATAATATGGGTACAATACAGGAATTAATATGTAACGCCTGGGACGAATGAGGTCTTTGTCTTCGTCTATAATACTAGCAAGTGATAATCATTTTCTACATTTGATAGTTATTGTTTAAGGATGAAGTCATAATGGGCATGATGCAATAATGTATGCATCAGTGCTTTACATGGACAATCTTCTAACACTAAAGCAACATTTGAGACTTGGAAGTGAAATAAATGCTCACTAATCCAATTTTATAAGGTAGGTTGTCTTATCTTCTGTGATCAATATTGATAATTATCAGCTATTGATGGGTAAACTGTAAAACAGTATTATCAGTCTGCATGGCTGACTGAAAATGAAAAGCTGTGATGGGTACCTTTAAAGGAAAATTTCACACCAGTGATTATTTTTGTTTTTAACTCTTTCAGTAAAATTCCAAAAGAACTATAATGGATAGAGGTGTAATTTCAGGATTTAAACCTTGTGAAACCACTGCAAAGATTCTATATTTCTGAGAAATCTTCTTTGGGCCAATTGCATTGGAAAAATCAAGTCTTCTCTCAAGAGTTAGAGAGACGGAAATCATATGACATCGGATTCGTGTACTGCATAATGGCTCTGCCTCTGCAAGATCTTCACGCTGAAGTATACTTCTACTTCAATCAAACCAATGATCAGAAAGTGTACTTCCACTTCAATCAAGTCCTTGAAGTGATGGTCTACCTATGCCCAGATGTCAAGGAAAAGGTCTAAACTCCAACAAGTGAGTTCACTGACCATTTATTTATTTTGAAAATTGGAAATAAGTTCTTCTAACAATAAGAATGCATGGTTATGAATTATTTCTGGACACTGAGTTCAAACATGGAGTGCCAACTGCCTACTCACAACTACAGCTGAGGTGTAAATTTAGACTAGACATATAAATTCTACAGATTTCTATTCTGAATGCCTGCCTGGTGTAATATGATCAGTAAGCAAAGCCCAAGTGGATATAAGGGTATGTTTATCCATTTACATTTTATGTTATACTTAATACCTTTTATATACTGGTGCACTGCAACATTAATCTGTACTGTGTTCTTTTAAAATCTGTTATAAATAAATATTTTCTTGTCTTGTTCACAACTTTCTAAAGCGAAAGAATCTATAAGAAATTAAACTGAAAGAATCTATAAGAAAAAGATCTCTGTACATCAACAACTTTCTATTTTCTGATGCAGGCTTTCATAAAGTTTAAATTAATTCTAAAATATCTCTGACTGTCTTTAGAACCTGCATAGGGATTTCAATAAAGCTCCCTTAAAGGAACAATAAAGCTCCCTTAAGTAAATAAATATGAATTTAAATATGTCTCTTTTTATCATGCAATCTAAACCAGAGACACAGTGAGCACAATAACATTCACCAAATTTCAAGCCAACCCATCAAAAAATGTGGGACTAGTTGTGCTACTTAAATTATGGAATGCACTGCAATAAACTGGAAGAAACAAGGGCAACAACTCTAACAAATATATGTGTGTGCGTGTGTGAGATTTAGATTTTTAACGTAGCTTTAACAATTTTTCAGTCATATCACTACGATGTCTGCAGTGTGACAGTTTATACTGATGTCCAGCACTGAGGCATCATGTTGCAGGCATGTAGCATGATGTCCCACCCAGTCACATTATCCTGACACCAGACCGACCAGTCCTAATAAATATAGGATCAAGGCGTCTTGATACGTGCGTCTTCAGGCGATAACCATAATATTTTAACATGTTTCACAGCAACCCATAAAATCTAAAGAACTACAGTCAGCCTCCAATTCATTATGAATTGTACCCGACACAATCAAAAGTATTTACCTGACACAATTACATTCTACCTGAGGATTATTTAGTCCCTTCATGTCCTACAAATTTCAGACTATACCTTGATCTGTCAGTGCCAATTTTTGTAATTGGGAAAAATATATTTATAAATGGGGATTACAATGTTAAAGCCATGCAGTTTTTAAAAATGGAAACACCTAATGTACATCTTAAGGTATGTACATGGTTTTGCCACTTACAATTCCACTAATGAAAATAAAAGTACATAGACACTGCATACACCATGCATAATAACCTACAGCTATAACAGATAAAGTTTAAATAAGGTAGTATAAATTACAGTGACAATTCTCAAAATCATACAAGTGTCATCTAAGTAGAATATAGACTTTTTATCCTTTCTTTAATTATATGCCAAACATTCCACAATAATGCAATCTAATTAAAAGTTACTTCACAATTTATATTTTTCAAACTTCGTAATTAAATAGCATTGAAAATGTTGGTGCTTTGACTACATTTAAATTAACAATTAATTTCGACATTATTATTATTATTATTATTCCATGTGACATCACTGCTCAAAACATTCAATCCAGTTTATTCTGGATAACACCTGTAAGTGGACCTCATCCAAAAATGGATTGACTTTTGCCACATGTATTTCTCATGGTATGTATATAATCACCTTTCCAAGGAATACTGATGTATGAAGATATAAAAAAAAAAAAAAAGTGAATAACTGCCATTTGAAGGTATGTGAAACCAAATTCTAAAAATGGCACTCATTATTGAAATGGAAACTTACAGAAGCAATGTCTTCAACCCTTTGGTCCCTAAAGATTCAGAGACACTTAGATGTTTTTGTTTTTGTTTTTTCGATGCCCATATTCTCATTATATAGAAGTTAACTTAATTTTTCCACCAAAATTCTGATGAAGAAAAAGAAACACCTGATTATTAGATTAGATTTATTATGAATTAAGTTAAATCAAGTACACAACGACACAAATTCAAATACATGTATAATACAGAAAGCTAGCCTTTCTGATTTTCAAAGATGACATTGGACAAATATAAATGCAATAATGTTTGACACTGCACAAATAAAAAAAATATAAATAAATATAAAAAGAAAATCTGTATATCTCAAAATAAATGCCAAATAATTTAACCACACTGAATTATTGATGTTGAAAGGAATATAGTATGGGAAAGAGACAGTATGTTATAATGCACAATTGTGAAACGAAAATATTTCATTGTGATTTTTTTTTTAAAATCAAGGATACTGAGTGTGTGTCAGTGACCAATTGTGATGTAATAAAAATGGTATTTACAAAATGGTAATTACAGTTAAAAATAATTGAGTTCTCAGATGAAAACTGCCAATAACCTAACACTGTTACATGTTTATACAAATATTTTATTGTGACATGTTTATACAAATAATTTAATCCAATAATAAGCAGCAGTCCTAGTCTATGGGTCAGTGTTAAATGTCCTGGTTTTATTGTCCAGGTTCTTTCATTTTCACTTCGTTTTCTCTGTTCAGGTTTTTTACCTTTGCTCTTTGTGGTAACTAGCATCTTCATTCTGTCAGCTATTTTTGAGACGAAAAATATCTGTGAGTTTCTGCTAGTCTATACTGTCCAGCTCCAATTATCACCTGTTTAAGTCCCCTGAACTGCCCAGTGTAAGTGTATTTTGTGCTTGGTTGGATCTTTCAACTGTTGATCAAAGTATTTGAGAAAATCTGCTGAAATGTTAGAAATGAAACCACAAAATTCATCAGATTTCACATCAAAGCTAACACTAGTCAGCAGTTACGAGTCCGTTTTCACTAAATATTTTTCCAGGATGAGGTTCCTGTCGAAATTGCCGACAGCATCGTCCATCATTTTCTGTTTTGCGTTTTTGTTGGAAATGATGAACACATAGAGCATGGTTTGAAATATGAAATGTAAATGAAATGGCTTTCATCATAGCCTTTTCATCATCACTTCTAATTACCGGGTCACTTGGGTTCACATCGTGTAACAGAAGTTTAAATGCATAAACAAATGAGAACAAGTTTTAAAAATCACTGTTGTCATTTATAAACAATGGACCTGAATGTTCACTCAGCAAAGAGGTACTCATTTTATGGCCTCACATTCATGGGCTCCCTCATCAGTACAATTGAACACAAAGGCGTAATAATCCAAGGATGCCAACCATATTAAAATCACAAAACCTGAATGTTTATTACACATTGGGGTGTTCAGCAGTAGCGACAGGCCACAAGGTCATCATACATGAAGGAAGCTAATTCAACAAATATATTCAAGTCTCAACTAAAGGTTTTTGAATCCACTATTTGTTCAAATTTATATAACCATGTAATTCTATAAGCACATGTAATTTATATGTAAAAAAGATCAATTGCCAATAAATTACATCCCTAAGTAAAGTTAAATATTGATGTCACATTATATGGCAATTGTTTGAGTTGCAAACAAAACCCCAATTTCGCTTACATAATGCATAAAACTGAAAACATCATTAAACTTACATTGCATTAATAAAACTAAGCCAAAATATGTTTGAAAAGAGATTAAATATTCCACTTATTTTAGTATTACACAATAATTTCAGTAATTACTTTATCCAATAAATACCTTTATTCCGGTAAACATCTTTATTCCAGTTAATCTAGTGACCCCCAGTGACACATGATGATCTATAATAATCACGGGGTCTCCTATCGCTGCTTACAGTTTAACTAGGAGTCATACATTTTATACTATATGTATGACTGACAGCTACATTGTAAGCAATGATGCAAGCCCCTGTATAACAATGACCAGTATGACTAGCATACTGTATTGTTGCGTACCCTCCCATTTGTTTGTATACATTACAAATTATACAATGGTGAATGAAATAATAATGTTTCTGCCTTTTTTTTTTATATTCTCTGTGCTCTTTGTTTTTAAAATTGGGGGTGGGTGTAGGTAAACGAATACTATTAAGTGATTAATTGCATTAACCGATATTTTGTCCCGGACAAAATGATTATTTTTCAAGCGTGCAAAACGGGTCTAATTTTATACCTGAAACTTTCAGTCTTCGTGCTCTTGATATTTAGTTTCTTTATCTTCGCCTCTGCCTGTTGCACGCCTGCCTGGAACTGGGCCATGATCTGACAAAAACCCGGAACCTTAGAGTGACCGAGAGAGGGGACAAATCAAAACACCATCTTTCATATCACTGCATCTGATGATGTCACTGCATACAAAATACAATAATGTATCCACATATGGTCTATATTATCAAAAATTATCACACAGGCAGAATTAAACGCAATTTAAATGTTTTAATAACCGAACTTCAACATTCATAAACGTAGCCCACTGCCTACGGTGGAGGGTTTCGAGTTGGACCTCTCAGACTGGTTACGATCCTGATATCTTCAGTCAACAAATCAATTATCCGGCACGCCGTGACAAGGTGGCTTAATAAATCACTCTACTGTACTATCTTGCGATTTACAATCCAATTTTTTATTTTTTTATTTTTTATATATTATTCAAACACTTGGGTCGATTTCATCATTTGTTTTTATAAATCTCTTGATTGTTATTTAAACTAAGTTCAATTCTTCGTAAGCAAAATGTGTCAACATGTTTTTTTTTTTGTTTTTAATAACGTAAAATTCCGTTGTCAAAATCTTCAATTGCGGGGGGGGGGGCAGGTAATTTTAAATAGTCTGGTTCCCAGAGTGTTTTCGATACTCTCATTCATAACGGAGTATAGTGTACTAAAGACTGTGTAAGGGAACCAGACCGGTGCATCGAAACACCGAAACGCACCGAAACGCCGGAACGCAATATAAACATCGAAACGCACTTCAATTATATCGTATATACCATAGCTGGAAACTGCAATTTGCGAAAATTTTGACATAAGTGTAACGGTTAATCTATTACTAATAAATACATATTATTAATGAATAATGCCGGGATGTATGAACTTTGTGAAAATCATCAATTTAAATAGCCGTACAGTGTAAGTGTAATTATCAAGAATTATGCGCGGACAATTATTTTAATGATCTAAATACAAAGATACATGCAAAAATGGCATGTCAAATCATTTCCGTATTTATTTTGGAATTTACATCACAACACAATGTTTTGGCCCGTGAGTAGCTAATTTTCCTAAGCAGCAGAGAGGGTGAACCCTACAACTTTGTAGAGACCTTATTTTTGAAAATTAAGGGTTCCCTGAAAAAAAAGAAGTTTTTGTCTTAATAATGAAAACTTCTTTAATTGACCAGATTTTTTCACAATCTGGTCACGTGCGTATGTCATTCACCCTCTCTGCTGCTATAAATTAAACAGCCATATAGATATTATCAATAATGAGTATTGGAGAACCACACTCAGCTAAATTAGCTCGAGAGCGACTAGAGGCAATTAAAAAATATCTACCCGTTCGTAATTCTGTTAAGCAACATCTACAATCGCGTCAGGAATCTCAAGTTGAATTTGAAGAGGATACAAAAAATTATTTAAACCTATCACTGAGACCACTAAAGGTATTCAACCTGTGTTAGAGAAAACAGCTGAGGCTACAACTGCAACACAGAAGGTTATTGGAACATTACCAAACCAAATTAGGGAAGCTATAGAGTCTGCCGATAAAACACGCGCTGAAATTCAAGATGTTAAAAATATTGTCGAGGATCTCTCTAAACCAGAATTAAAAACTCGGTATTTTAATAAACAAGGCTATGAAGCAGTTATAACTGATCCTATTAGAGTTGCTGCGGCGGGATATCAGATTCGGAGTAATCTTCTAAAGCCAGAATTTTGTAACACTCCAGAAAACGAGTGGAATGCTAGGGTATTTCGGGAGTACAAGGATATTTCACAAATTAGTAAAAAATATAAAGAAGAATATAATGATTTTGTTAATGAAGTTAATGAAATGAAAAAAAATGTTGGAACACCAGTTACACTATCAAAAAAGCAGAAATCTCGACGGCGGAGACAACCATCACCACCACAATTTGAATTATCACCAATATCATCACCACATCTCAAATTTCCATCACCAGAGCAACCAATACCACGACTGCAACCACTACTACAACAACACAAGATACTACAACAACAACAAGAAAGACAACGACAACGAGAACAAAAAGAAGAATTTGCAATATTACCACAATCACCACAGATTAAATTACCACGATCACAACAACTACAACCAGTTAGAATAACAGAGGAAGAATATCAAGATCCCGGCGCAACTGGAAGTGGTATAGGAAGTGGTCTTATTACTTGCCCCAATAACGTTCTTGCTGACGTCGATCGACTAGAAATTCTCATCGGAGGAAAAAGAGCTGGTAATAATTCCCCAGAAATCATTAATGAAGTAGCTGATATTTGCAAACGATTATTTAGTGGCGGCATCATGGATATTAATGTATATCGATCTCTCATTAATGAAATCAGTGACGATGTCACTTATGATTATTATAGTGACTAAGTATGTAATTAGTGATAAAAACAGTTAATAATAAAATGATCGTGCATGGTACTCAACGTGTACCTACCATGGTCAGGGTAATAAACTCTCGATTACCTGTATACAGAGCAACCTACGGAGATGGATTAGGTGATGTTGTTCAGGGTCTGTTTAGAAGGATAGCCCCAAAAAGCAATACCGATTGCAAAGCAGCTAGGAATGAAAGCTATTGATGTTGTTCGTGAAAAAGGTATAGGCGCTGTTGGTAATCTCGCTAGCAAAGCATTCTCAGCAATTAAAGATAGACTATCACGATTAATACGCAGACCGACCCGACCTGTGAAATTACCTAGCACTGAAGTGATGCCCGCAAGTGTAAGTAAAATAATAAATCAAGCCGCTAATCAAAAACTAGCGGAGTTAGCTGATATCCCGATGTCGGAAAAGGAAAAAAATATAATCGCTAGTCTGATAGCAGGAAGTGGTCTTCGAGTTAGACGAAGACGATAATAATAAAGATGTTTAAGCGCATATCTGACCCCGCGTTTGACATGGACGCACCAGTTCTCAAAGATGAGTCTGTGCGCGATTATCAGTATTATTCTTACGACGCACGAATTCCAGATCAGCGTGGGAGAATTGAATTACAGGTTCAGGATACAAGTAGATATTTCTTACCCGCTGAAGCATTTATTGAAGTAGAAGGTAGACTCTTACAAGCAGATAATAACGCATACGGAATTGGTAATCAAGTTAGTTTTGTTAACAACGGTGTCATGGCTTTATTTAACAGTGCCATATATATCATTGACGGAAAGAATATTGAATCATGCCTGGAAAACGTGGACGTTGCCACGACAATACTTGGTCTTGCAAGATACAGCGATGATTACTCAAGGTCAGCTGGTCCATCAATGATGTTTGCAAAGGATACAACTGATCATCCAGAAAACAGAAACGTAACACTAAATGCAGCTGGAACTGAAGTTGCATCAATGAATGAAAACTTCAACTTGGGATTCGCATCACGTCGAACAATGTTAAACGGTGATGAAGAATTTTCATGTGCGATTCCACTGTCACATATTTTTGGATTCTGCAGAAATGTTAGGAAGGTTATATTTGGCGCCAAACATACAGTGGTACTTGTTAGAAAAGCCACCGACAATGATGCAATATGGCGTGATGCTGCAGTTGCTGCAGGTAAAGTAATACTGACAAAACTTTCGTTGTGGATGCCAACAATGACCCCATCGATTACCGAAGAACAACGATTACTTTCATGGACAGTGGTGGTAAATCAATATTGTCATTGTTGACTATGACCACAGATAGTACTCAAGGTGCTGTTGCTGGTTTATTTACATGGCAGATAGCTTCTCAGCAGGGAGTGTCAGCACCACGGCATATATTTATCGCGTTTCAGAAAATGCCAGAATAGACTCACAATTACGAAATCCAATGGTGTTTGATACGCTTGGAGTTAGTGAAGTTTCTTTGAGGATAAATGGACACCAAGAACCTTCCGAAGAAGTGTTGCTAAATTTTGAAAATAATCATGTAGCACGTGCATATCATCGTCTGATGACGTTCATAGGGCGTGATCAGAATGTTGATTCTGGGTTACAGATATCTCAGCGTGATTTTACAACACTGTATCCAATTTATTACTTTTCACTAGAACACTTAGATTTATTCAGACAATCTGTCGTTGATATACACTTTCGAGCTCGTGTAGCTCGACTGCCCGCTGGTGGTTACAGAGCAATCGCAGTTATACTCAGCGATAAATCTATGTTACTCGAGGGTGTTGGTGGACGAATGAGAGTTATTGATGCTCCAGTAGAAAACATGTAATTAGATCGTTCATAATAATTATAATGTCATATCATCACGTTAGTGTGAGTCTGACTCCTGGTCAGATTAAAAAGCTGCAATCAGCATCAAAAAATAATTGTGGAATAAAAATATCGCTAAAGCGAGAACAAATGACCGGTGCAAATAAACTATCGTTGACCGAGCGTCAGTTTAAAAATTTCAATGATGCTAAAAAATCAAATAAAGGCGTTAAACTTAATCTTTCTGCGGGCGCCATCAAAGACATTGCTAAAACGGGTGGTATATTTCCACTTCTTGCAGCAATACCAGCATTAATAGCAGCTGCAGCACCAGCTGTTGCAAAAGCAGCTGCGTTAGGCGCTGTTGGAACAGCTGCTGGAATGGCGTTAAAGAAAGCAACCGGACAAGGAATCAAAAAAAAAGGAAAGGGTCTAAGATTGCCAGGGACTCCACACTGGTACGGAAAAGACCTAAGATTACCAGGGACAGTTTACTAATATCACCTATGTCCAATTTTGATTTACTTAATGCTGCTAAGCAATTAAAAATAAAAAATTTCAGAGGTGTTTTTATGCGCGATCAATTACCTACCGTTGCAATGCAACATGAAACCAGTATCATTAATCTCGATAAAAACTCTGGCCCAGGCACGCACTGGGTAGGATATGCAATTGATCCACGTGGAATTATTTATTTCGATTCGTATGGATTAGCACCACCAAAAGAATTTCTTCATTACGTTAGCAATAATACTACTCCAATCTGGTATTCAACGCTACCGACACAAAAAATAACTGATCCTCCAATATGCGGTCGTGAAACCCTCGCTATGCTTGATGCTGTATCAAAATCAACAACACCGCCTCATAAAGTCGTGCACGCGTTCACTACGCTACGTCATAGTACTTAAACTGATATCAGTAAATATAATGGTAGATATTTATGGAAGATCCTCAGGTAGAGCTCAGAAGGTCGATTTATCTAAATATGCAACCATTGATCAGCTCAGAAATGAAATCGATGATTTATTAAATATAACGAGTGTGGATCAAAATGAAGTCGTCGTTTTTCAGGACAAACAAGGACGATTAAAACGAGTAACATACAACTACTAGATGTTCTTGTACGAATTCCCAACGCGGTTGTTAATAATGTCGTTACTTTCACTGATCATGGTAAAATACAGGATTCCGGTAAGTCGGTTAACGATTATGTTAAGAAAACTGGTGATGTATTTACCGGTGATGTTATTATGTCAGGAAGAAAAATTACGTATCTTGGAGATCCAATCGCAGATACAGACGCAGCAACAAAAAAATACGTCGATGATCAAGAATCCAAGTACGTGTCAGTGCGCGGTAGTATAATGCGTGCATTTCTCGACATGAATAATAATGGTATTAATAATCTCAGAACACCAGAAACAGATTTTGACGCTGCAACGAAGAAATACGTCGACGATAGGGAAATTCCAATAACGACTTCATTAACGACAATCAATGATGGAATTGCTTCATTTAGAACTGAATATATTAATCACGTACAAACATTTCTAAATTTTCGTAGAAATATAAACAGATCTATTAACGAATTTTTTGGAACTCCACCAAATGTTATTTTTAATCTCGCTGACATTAACGCAAGACTCAACGATATCATTAGTGGTATTCCTAATATTATTCAAAAAACTAATCTCGTTAAAATTCCTCACAAGCAGATCATTAATATCGTGTACACAGTCGCATCAGGAAAAGCAACATGGACACCGGAAAATAACACTTTTAAACACACTGCAGAGGGTACTGGTGTATACAGATTATCTGTATTTAGTAGTGCAAAATTTACTATATTTACCACATTTCCATGGCGTCATTCAACCGATGATTTTTCTGGAATTGTGTCTATGGTGTTAAATAAAGATACTGAAGAAACGTTTATGCTAATAGTGAATGATAAAAAGTTAACCGCAGCGACTTATTGGTGGTGTGTTGAGTTCGTAGCTGAAACTCCTCAATTAGTTACCTAGATAAATATAATGAATCAAGAGTCATTTATCGACGTTCAACGTCACAGATACACTCAAGTATGTGAGTGTCAAACTAAACTAAAAAATACCATCGACGATTACACGATAAAGGTAAAAAAATATCGTCGTCGTATGGTTGTTATTGATATAATGGTATACTCGGTTTCTGCTGTTATTGCTGGAAGTGGATTATTATTATCAACGATAACGATGACAGCGCCTGCAGTTGTAACGATTATAGTTTCAACGGCAACAACATGTGCAGGTATTTTCAGTATTATCGCTAAGAAAATATCTACGTGTACGAATAATAAACTAAACGAGTATATAATGAAATTACACACAGCAACAGCCGCATACACTAAATTATGCTCGTATATTTCAGCGTATCTCAGTGATGGTAAAGTATCCGATGAGGAGTTCGTAACGATAATGGAAACCTACGATGAAGCGTTCATAGTGGAACGCGATGTGTTCTCTAGTGACGGAAAGATGGAGAATTAAATAATAACAATAATAATAATGTCAGAGTCGCAATTACTTCAGCAGATCGTAGCTAATACAACGCCGTCAAAAACTACTATGATATCATTAAATTCAACCAATCCTGAATTTAGCGTTAATTTTCCGACTGCAATTCCAGCAAAGGAAATAGCATTAGCGCAATTACGAGTTTATTATAGTTGGCCTAATATTAGATCCAAACCGTTTGGTGGACAACAACCAAATAATTCACTGGTATTTGCGAATAAGAATAAACCTGATGGAACACCTGACTGGCAGGTTGTTGGAATTTCAACGGGCAGTTATCAAATAGAACAGATTAATGATGAGTTCCAACGCAGAATTAAATCTATCACAGGGAAAGAATCTAAAATAGCGATTACTGTTTATGAACCAACACTATCAGCGGTGATTGAAATAAATTCTCCTGATTACTCCGTAGATATTTATCAAAGTTCGATTAGATCCGTTTTAGGATGGCCTGAAGTTGCACCAGCTTATCAGGGACCACCAGAACCACAGCGATCCGACTTCATTACTGATAAAAGAATATTTATAAAACTTCCAGAATATCGAAAAGTAGAATATGCTTATCCATGGCAAAAATATTTAGGTGATAAAAGAGTTATACATTATATAGATAGATTAGGAGACTATTTCACAAAAATAATTTATGGCAAAAAAAAAAATTCGATAATAACACTTGATATTGATTCAATAAATTCATATGCTAATACAATTAAATCTGAACATGAACGTGTATTTAATAATCTACGAAATTTATTTTCAAGCATTAATGTTTATTATAGCGATGATTTAAAAAATCAGATAATTGCCTCAATACAGCATTTGAATCAAGTTGCTTCAGACCTAGAGTTCATGAATGATGTTTTTGTTAACAGAGAGAAAAGATTAGTACTCTCACCTAGAGTAACATATGATGATGTTTATATATTTAATGAAGACGAACCAGCTCAGCGTGTTCCACCCAATCGTTTATTTACAACAGTTTTTCTTAAATATTTCGGAATTACGCGAGAACAACTAGCAACATTTATAATTCCTGGATTTAACTCGTCCGAGTTAAAGAAATCATTAAACGATCTTATTGAAGAATATTATCCGGGAGTAATTGAATCGTGGAGAAAAATAGCCCCACCACCGGCTATACTAAAACACAATAACAACCCCTTTGGTGCCGATAGACATATATCACCGGGCATTGTAAACATAACAACAACAATTGCAGTCAATCTGGTATGTGATGCTATTGAAGGTAGCTATCAGGTAGATCTTTCTAAATCTAGCCACCGCAGTGGCACTGCAGAGCAAGGGTACATATTATTCAGTTTTAGCCCGATTGTCCCACCAGGCTGGTTAATTGTGGCAGAACCAATTAATCCCGTTTACCTGCGAGTTCATAATCCATTTCTGACAAGAATAAATTTCAAACTTACAGACCAAAATAATAGAATTCTGGACACGAGGAACGAATCTCTTAATATAAACCTATATGTACGCTCACAGAACGTTTTTATTATAACAATATCCGGATATTATTCTTTTGTTTACATAAAATCCGTGAACTGTGGCTGCATATTGATTATTCCATAACATGTGCGTAAAGTTATTTTAAGACCGCTATATATTATAACTAAATCAATATCCGCTGTTACGACCCACGCATAGACTCAGTGTTATACAGAATTATATATATTTTGGAAAACTAGAAATATAAAATCTCATTTTAGACAGAAAAATGTGGTTTTTGTTAAGAATATTGTAGTTTTTAGGAATAACGATGTGACTGACACATTGGTAAACACATGTTAACTTTTTTAATATGTATTTATAACAAGGTCCGATAGCTCAGTTGATAGCGTGTAGAAACTCTCATCCGGAGGGTCACAGTTCGAAACCCAAGAAGGATAAATTATCTGCGGGGGGCGATTTTATGCCAAAATTTATAATTTATTGGGGGCTCCAGCCACCCCCGTCTTCAGAGTACACCAATCCACTACGTCAACACGTGGTGGATTCACTTTTGCGAATAACCCATTGGTTGATCGTTATGGGTTGGTGTGCTAGCGTGAAGACGGCATTTCATCATATCATCTCATTATCATATCATCTCATCAAAATATACAGCGGGGGGTGATATGAGGTCGTGACCTTGTGACTTAACTAAAGGGGTACCCCACACAGGGGCCATTCCAAAAGACACAATCGCAAACTAAAAATAAACCTAATGAGGTTCGGTCACAAAGACCAATCAGCCTTTGAGTTCTTAGAGTTTCGGTTGCGGATATCTAGGAATTCTTGTAAGGCAACAATAAACAGAATCTGATTGGTCACAAAATAAGACCTACACGTACAGACAACCCTCTGAGCCTCTAAAGTTTCGGTTACGGATATTTAGGGGTTCTCTTGGGGGTAAATGTCTAAACAAAGATTCGGAACCTCATTAGGTTTATCTGATACAACTATGGAATGGTAGACCGAATGTCACCCCGCGCTGTATATTTTTGTTTATTTTTATATTAAATATAAAAAAATAAATATATATAATGAACCATGAAAACATCAATGATATTATTTCTGCTATTAAAACACTAAAACATAACGGAATAAAAATATCTGATAATCTCGACCCTCAGAAAATCATGTGTGATTTTGAATTACTGCAACAGAGAAAATTTGATAATAAATATACACTATCTTCAAACTACAGATTCATAAAATTAATTTATCAATCCATGCTTGAATCACTAGCCATGGTAAACGACAATCAAATAAAGCTATTTGCACCTCTTGCACGTTCTATCGAAAATATGAAATCCGAACTGTCTCACGAGTACGAAAGAAAAAAGATTGTGGATAATCGTGTAATGCAATTAAGAAAGATTATGTTATCTGATTCTGTCAATGCTGAGAGCGATGAAGGTGAACCCATGACAGAGTCAGTGACTGTAATTATGGCTAAACAAAATCCTTGGGAAAATTAACAGAGTCGAACTATTTGTTTTTTGTAAGAATAG
>JAECUM010010937.1:0-75053 GCA_016617855.1 Megalonaias nervosa | reverse complement strand
ATATATATATATATAGATAGATAGATAGATAGATAGATAGATAGATAATCTTTGTAACACTCTGTTATACATAATTTAAAAAGTCATATAGATAATATCAGATACGGGGGGCTTCCATCAATTTCGGTTTTTATCTACAAATTTTATAGTTATATTCAATTTTATATTGCATGTAATAAATGTGCAAAAAATGTAATCGATCCTCTTCAATATAACGTCATCTTCATTAATTTTAATGCCACTTCTTTTCTTTTTTCATTCATGTTTAATACATGATGCGAGATGTAGATGTACGATTTGCTAAACCCAATGTGTACTGTTTGGTTATTTGATTCATTAAATGCAGTTTGCTGTTTGAGTACAAGCTTTTAATCCGTATGTATGTGTTTTTGCGGTTTTGATACACACAGCTATATAGCATTTTCAGGCTGATAAACATCTTTTTCTTTATAATTGTTATACCCATTCAGTTTTTTATTTACCACTTCATGTCCTCTACATCACCCATTTTATCATCTTCCAAAATGCATATAAAGGTGTCTTACAAAGTACTGTTCTATTAGGTCAAAACAAGAAAGAGTTGAAGGCGAATCTTTCGTCCCAAATGACATCACTTTCGTTGATAAAGTACATCGGAGGTTACGAATGCTGTTTCATTTTCTCTTTCCGTGAATGGATTTGCAAGAATCCTTTCTGAAAGTCAAACTTGGTGACATCGTTTGCATTTCCAATGTTGTCAATGCAGTCATCAATTCTGGGTTTTAGAAATTAATCTGTTTTGGTCACACAGTTCACTTTTCTGTAGTCGCTGTAAATACGGAAGTGTTAGAATACATTTATGTGGTGCGATGAAATCATTCCCAAGCAATTATTGAACTTCTTTTTCAAACATTCTTATTGAGAACATTCATTCTGTAAAGATGCTGTTTCACAGGTGTAGAATCTACAATCTCAACGTCATGGTAGAATTTTTATGTAGGAACATCTAAAACAAGAGCTCATATTAAAATCGTAGCTGTTTCAATTCATTCTCTTCTTGTAGCTGCAGATGTGAAAGTTCCTGGTCCAGATTATTCCTAATTTCTGATTTCCGAAGACTGGGTAATCCAAAGTCATTACTGTCCGATTGCATTCCATCGCTTAAATTCCCACTATGTGGGGTTGGACAGATACAACTAAATTGACTGAATGATTAACAGGAATATTTCTATCAACAATCTCCTTTAACATAATTATATGGCAAAGTCGTTTTCGTTTTCGCCTTCCAGGGGTGTTAAATGATATAATTTGACTCACTTTTTTCACATCAATAAAGAAGATAGCATTTAGTCTGAAGAGTATTTTGATGGAAGGGCAAGAGATCCAGAACTCTATCGCCATACTGAAAACTCCTTTCCTTTCTCTTTTGTTCCTACCTTAATTTCATTTTTGACTGAGTAGAATGTAGATTAGTTCTTGCTACTTCACAAGACACTATGACAACTTATATTTGAAATCAGACACACAGTCTGGAAGATTAATTTCTGAATCTTCAATTGAAAAAAGTTTTTCGTTTAAGAACTTCAGTGGGCCAGTATGTCCAAGAACAATTTCAAGAGGACTAAAAACCGATTGACTCCTGAACCGATTTCCTTACTGCAAACAACAGTAAATGAACACACACATCCCAATCTTTTCCTGTATGGAAGCAATAGGAGTGAATCATATTTTTCAAAGTTTGATGAAATCTTTCTAAAGACCACCTGGAGTGCAGAGTGATAGTGTTACGTATATGTAATTAAATTGCTTGTGTGTTAGTTTTAAAATTCTTTTTTATTTTATTTTTGTTTCATTACATTTTATTGTAATGATTATTTTCACGTTATTCGATATTTTCTTTCAGGAATCCTGTTTATCTAAAACGTAAAAGATATTGCATTAGCACTATTTTTAGCTCACTCTGGTACACAGGTTCTAAACACTACGCGAAAACGATTGGCTATTGCCAAGGTCATTTCAGCCTAGTCTGAATAAATAATGTTTTATTTTTAAATTTATTTCATAGTGAGAGTCTGGTTCTTAGATAGGGCTGTTCTTGCTACGTGACAAATTTCATATTTTCTATTGCGTTGTTCAAGTTTTAACAAACAACGCGACCTATCACGCGAGAACGGGATGATATTTTGGTTGGATTTAATACCCTTTCTGAGAGCTTTTCAGTTAGTTGTAATTTTAAACCTTGAGTACTCGAAAGGTTTCTATTGTTGAAACCAGATTGTTTTAGAAGTTCATTTGTTTTTTGGAATTTAATAATTTATTCTTTAAAAAACCAAACGAGTGTAACTTTTTTAAAAAAGCTGGGAGAAAGAAATTCAGTGGAAATTTATTCTGGAATTATTCGAAAACATAAACTGTGATTCAATTGAGGGATTGTTGCTATTTATACAAGGACCACATCTGACGTCATCGCCTTCCATATTGGAACGTCATCTAGATTCGAATCTGGATTCTAATAGAACTATTTAGTGATAGGACTTGTGTTTTTCAATCTTAGGATTAAATTTTGGATTATATTCACAAACAGTAAGTCCTATTTCCAATTTTTACATTGTTTTGTAGGGAAATAAATTATTTTGTTAAAATATACAAAGCTTGTTGACTTCACTCTTTTCTCTTGTTATTATTGTACGAGCCTACACGTAACAATTGGTAAAAGATCTAAACTGTTGCATCATAAGGCGTGCAAAGCCTGCTAAAAAACTGTTGTCATAAAATATAACCATTGATCAGATTGGACAGATTTGGTAAGGCGAAATAGTGCAAAAAACAAAAATAGAAAGAAAAAAAAACTTTTTCAAAGCTTTTACTATGGTTTTAGTTTTAATAATCTCTCAAAGGAATTGCCTCTGGAAATTTTATTGACGCAGACATTATGGCCAACAAGAATTGGTTTTCTGATTTGGCCTTATGTAAATGGCCGACACAGTCTACCATTATTCTACTAAACAGTTCGTCAAATGCAGGAATATGATACTCATGAGCCTTAGGTATCTTCAGATTGGATTTTACTACCATTTGACACGTGTGACAAGAGCTATAATATTTAGAAACATCACTTTTATTTCTCGCCCAATAAAAATGAGTCAAGATCCTTTGATAAGTTTTATTGACCACTAAATAACCAGCCAAGGGTTAGACTAAGAATTGCCTATTTACACGACTGAGGAGCAAGAAGTTGATAGCTCACTAACCACTCAGCAGGCACCTCATGTGGTCTCCATTTTTTCATAAGAACCCAATTTTTAAGAAAATTTCAAGCAGGTACCTCTGTGGCTTCTGTTTTGCTAATAGCTCTCTAAATGAAACAGGATATCTCGTGATCTTTTTATTGTTCGACAATGAGTGATTATCATTTGTCACCCTGATTAGAATAAAGAGAATGCATAGTAAAAAGAGAATTAATGTGATAAACACTTTTTGATTGCTCAATACCAGGAGCAAACGCGACATTATCAAAAGTTTGACCAATATGTGTGTCAACTAAAGAAATAATTTTCTGATCAGTTTAAATCGCAAAAGCTCTTTTTGCCATAGCTTTAGCAACTGTACAAGCAGGATACAGATCAGAGATTTCATTTTTCAATAGAATCAAATTTTTAATCCAAACAAGGTGTCATGTTTGCTAATCCCCAGCTATAAAGTGATGCAGCCATGTGCTTGATGTCTAAAGATTATCGCGGGCTAGTGTTGAACTCTTACGCAAGGTTACCATGACTCGCCGGAGACTGGAAAGCCTGAATCGGCAAAGGCGATAGATTGCACCATCTAAACAAATGCTTGTAGTTGTCACACCTATGTACTAAAGCTTAGTCCAAAGATTAAAGGGAAGCCCGCGGGGTGAGCGGGGCGTGTTTTCATCCGTCCCCAGACAGCGAGAGAGACATGGTCTGTTAAGTTTGATTGGATCGGTTCACAGCTATGTCCAATAGGAATTGAGATAGAAGGTGTGATTAAAATTCCGATCCGAATGTTACTTCAAACTCGTATGAGAAAATTTAGTACTCGCCTAGAGGGATTGTGAGTCAATAGGGTTTACTCCGGGAAGAAGCCACTCGTAATTTGGCGGCAAATGGGTAGATTCTAAGGAAAGACAAAGCTTCGAAATGTCCCTAAGTTATTTGCTCGATTTTTGCAGAATATTACGACATCATAAATATAATTATTTGCAGTATGTATACTTAAGTACTAGGATCGTTTAGTATGTAGAATTACCTTTGTAGTGTTTCATTTACATGCGTATTTGAGAGATGAGCTTGATCTGACGTAGAGAATTATCAGATGCGAGGTCGTAATTATGTAGATTGTTAGCTTGTGGTCAGAAGTAATTTTGTAATTTTCTGTTAGGTTACATCGTAGCAAACTAGTGCATTTATCAATGCGTTGTGTTAGAATTAACTCGTGCTTGCATCGTGAATTTGGAAACATGGTTGAAGTATGCAAGATTAATTACTATTGACGTATGCGTATATCAGAGCATGGATATTTGAATATTTGTGTACTTTGTATGAGTTGTAAGGTAATGAATTGCGTCTGATTATTGTGATATTGTGTAGTATAACGGGATTAGGAATATGTATTGATGTGACGGAATTTATTGATGTATGTATAAGAAGAAATTGATACCGTGCTGTATTATGACTTTGTTTTACCATGCAAGAACGTATGGGTATCACGATGTGAACGAATGCGTGACCGAAGAAATTTAACAGCCATTATCTGATGATAGGCTGTGTGTAGTGTGGGATGAGAGGGCTAGGGAAAAAGATTGTACCGTCCTTGTGTTTTCAAAGGAAGCTTTTTAGGGGACACAGAACTTCGGGTTCCATTGGGTCCCGAGTCTTCATTAGTTGGAGACGGAATTGAGACTGTAGCTGAGACTGTAGCCTTGACAGTCGTATTCGAAAGAAGAGTAGTCGTTGTAGAGAAGTAGAGAAGGCAGAGAAGAGTCTAGAGGAAGTGGAGGAGGAGGTGCCTAGAGAAAGTCGAGGAGGAGAAGGAATTTGGAGAAAAGTTGAGGAGGGAGAGGAGAAGGAATTGGGAAAAATAGGAGAGAGAAGGATACACCAGATGAGTAGAAATACAAAGACAGGTGGAAATCAATCTCACACTGCTAATCAAGTGATGCAATAGGCTAAATAAAGGGTCGAGCGGAAGGAGTGTAATTGGGAATTTGAGTCATTTGATTATTGAATTGATATTAAATTGTTATTCGTTGAATTTCAACCCGTTTGTATATTTATCCATCTAACCGTCGGCATTGCTGACTGGGGGCTCGGAGCTTTACATCTATCTTTCACAAAGTTTAACTTCCAATAAAATAGAGCCTGGGTTGGACTTCTCTAATAGTTTAAATAGAACATTGGGAGCACCCCACCCCAACCATAACAATCCTCCACACAAGGCTTGCCAGTCATAAATGGATTAAAGACAACCTTATCTCCAGCTGCTTCATTGCCTTGTAAATAAATGAATATCCTCGATGGGTAAAGACGTTGTCATGGGTCCTAAGACTAAGTCTGAGGAGAAATTTACACATTGGTGAGGAGTATTAAGAAATTCGCAATCTACTTCCTGAATTAAAATACTTTCTCAGGTAAAGTACCTAATAACAAATTATTCTTATAAGCTTATTGTCCCTTAATAATTTAATAGGGATTGGCCTGGCAGAATCACCAAAACTGATACAGAATCTTTTGACATAAATGGTTCATAATTCTCTATAACAAAGTCAGACTGAGTTTTGTTTGACCAAACCAATATATATGCTTTCAATATTTGTCCGTGACCTTGACCTCTTAGGAATATTGGCATTTGGAATAGTTCCGTCTTCAATATGTAGCTAATTGTTCAATCTTTAGAAATCAGAAATGACGTTTTTTCCTTGCAATAGGTGCATGTAGAAAGAAAGATCAGACCTATCAGACGTTTGATTCCTAAAAGCTGAGTCAGATTGAGGATTGGAAGCGCTTGTATGAAACTGAGATGGTTTTTTTCCCGAAAACTGCTGCGAGGAAGACTTACTGAAAAATTAAATTTTGTGAGTCAAGAAAATCATCAGATGTACGAAGAGCATTTGCTAAAGTTGCTCATCAAAGTAGGTCTTGACGTTACTATTGACTAAATTCCTAAACTCTTCTACTAATATAAGTTGTCTGAGGTTATTGCAATCTTGATCAACTTTCTTGTCTGAGCACCACGTATTAAACAGTTGTTCTTCTTTTCTTGCAAATTCGACAAAGGTATGCCCATTTTCGTTTTATACAGTCCCTAAACGTTAGTCGACATGCATGAAGTGCTAACTCAAAACACTTTAAGATACATTCCTTAACTACATCATAATCAGCACATTGCTGTACTGACAGTGAAGTGTAGGCTTATGAGCTTCCCCAATAAGTATACATTGTAATAATAGAGTCCGATGCTCTCTTGGCCATTTTACCCTTTAAAATTGTTTTTCAAAATGAGGAATTTATTGATCTACTTCTTTATCTCGAAAAGTTGATAGTAACCTAATATTTTTGGTAATACGAAAACGTATTTCAGTCAGAGATGGCAAATTTTATTTTTATTATATGATTAACTGTATTAGCCAGAGATATGAATAATTAACATGTTAATGACAGATTTGTTACGGTATCCAGAGCAATAATTTTAGCGGTTTATCGTTTATGTTCTGCTGTGTTAGTCTACGTTCGAACATAAAATATAAACAGCACCTAACTAATGAAGAAAAAAAATATTTGCACATTGCAGGGTTTGAACCTTGGTCGCCTGTATGCAATACAACTATGTTTACCACTTTCGTTGTTACACATTTTTTAATGGTCATACTGTTATTAGTGTCTCTTCGTGGACAGTGAAAAAATATCGTAATTAATGTCCTAGCTAGACTAAAATTTTACTCTTGTTTGTTTTATTTATGACGGAGACATAACCCTTAATCTATATAGCCACCCACTGATATGGGAGGCTTTTTGATCAAATTAAAACAAGTGAAAATTATGAATAAAGCAACGTTAAGGCTATGCTGTTATATATTTATGAAGGAAAACCATTAATGCTGAAAGCAAAATTCACATAGACTTAATATTCTTTTGACCATACGACTTCTTACATTGTCTATAGTCTGGCTCTGGTCCATTATGAATTGAACCCCATCTTCGGTCTTCAAAAGTATTTACCTGGTACAGTTTCTGGATTGCTAACCATTGGCATTGCTTGCTAGCTGCTTTACATTATTATGGTCAGGCTAACAGACTGCAATTAACAATGGATTGCTGACCACTGGCATTGCTTGTTATCTGCATTACATTATTATGATCAGGCTAATGGACTACATTTAACAATGGATTGCTGACCAAAGGTTTTGGTAGCTAACTGTATGACATAATAATGGTCATGCTATCATGATAGCAGAATGCAGTTAACAATGGATTGATAACCACTGGTATTGCTTTTTGTGTATTACAATATTATGGCCGGGCTAACAGACTGCAATTAACAATGGATTACTAACGCCTGACATTGTTTCTATCTGTATTACAATATCAAGGCCAGGCTAACATACTGCAATTGACAATGGATTGCTAACCACTGGCATTGCTTGCTAGCTGTATTGTATTGTTAAGGTCAGGCTAACAGACTGCAATCTTTGATTACTGGTGAAAAATACAACTGGTCAGTAGAGCCCCATGTCCTATAAAGTGATTTTTGTTTTTATTATAATCACAATACAAATAGCAATTCCAGGTTTAATAAAAGTTGAAATAAATACTTTTCAAATATCAAAATATATAATAAAATTATTTAATAATTTCCTAAAAAAGCTCATCTATAAAAGGTAAATCTGAATTCTGTATCTTAGTCAATATTAATTCTTAAGTGCTTGTAAACTATGCATCAAATGCCAACTGCATATTTTCAAAGCTTCAGAATTGGAAAATAGTTTTGAAATTGTAAGATATAAAAATCTATACATCCCTATACACATGTGTACTGAGCACATATTGTCTGCACTGAGTGGTTTGTATTAACATATACTCACAGCCCAATGGATGTTACTAATTTAGATGTAGTAGGAGTGGAGGTCTCAAAAATACTAAATGTTAATAAAGAGTGAACAAAATGGAATTTTTCTATTATGGTATCAAAGTTGAAACAGATCAGATACACAAATTAATATGCTGCATAATGAAGATTATTTCTTGTTATGGTGGGGGATCAACAGATTGCAATGGTGTAATAGCACCTGCTGCTGTTACATAGCTGGTACATTCAGGGAAGAAAATAGCCGGCAAACCGAAAGGAAATTCCGTCCTTCCATAAGTTGGAAACAAAATCACCCATAACAGTGAATAAGCCTCTGTGTGAGAGCCCCATACATTTGAGCATGCAAGCTAGACAGCTCATATATTTCCGGGAGTTACTAAGGTGGGACATCAGTGTGTGCAGGGAGGGAATCTTGTGATAGAAGTAGCTAAATTGTATTATTAAAATTAGCTTTATCCTCCAAAAACTACATTTTAATATCAGCAATATCGCGCCTGCTTTTTATGTATAGCTAATTTTGACAGATTCGTGGGAGGTGTGATGATTCCAAAACTGAATAATAATACAAACAAGGAATACTCACCCTCAAAAGAAAGTAGGAGACTGCTGCGAGATGGACTCATGTGGTGACTTTCTGAGCAGTGACAATTGAGCGAAGTGAGAAATTGCCTTCGCTTTGATAGGTAACGAGCGAAAGTAAAATGAGAACAAAGTGTTGTGAGAGTTCCAAAATGCGACCCTCAAGACACCCTCCAAGGATGAAGAAGTTATATAGTCCCATGATGTAGCAAAAGGCAAGAACCGTATGAGCTTTAATTTGCATGAAGGACAGGTACCTACCAGTAAGAGATTGGTAAGCTCTCTTGATAGTTAATACAATTCACCTAGCATCAACTAATTATTCAGCAGCTTTTCGAATGATGAAAAGTAAAAAAGAAAAAATGCAACTCAAATTCACATCCAATACTTCAGAAAGTTATAACTAACCATTTTCACTTTTGGAACTTGTGGAAGCTTTGAACAAGGCCCATGATACATTCGCTGGGCCAGACTATTTATATTGCCAGTTTTGGAAACACCTATTGGAACCACCATTAAAAGCTCTTTTGGAAATTTTCAATGGTTTATGAACTACTGGTAATGTACCAAACATTTGAACGACGGTACGGATATACTTTTTCCCAAACTATGTAAGGATAGCACAGATACTACCAGCTACTACTAGCACAGATACTACCAACTACCGTCCCATTGCTTTATCGAGCCGTAGTACCAACGATAATTAGGTAACTTATGCTTGAATCTTTAATTCACAATACTTTTAACAAGAACAATATTTAGTACTTGTTTTCTTCGATCTGGAAATGGTCTATGAAACAGCACAGAAGTACGAAATAGTGAATGACTTTCACGATGTTGGTCTATAAAAGGCCGTCTACTCACTTTTATCTCGAACTTTCTTTCAAACAGAGAATTCAAGATACGAGTGGGCTCTGCCCTTCCTGATATGTACGAGCAAGAGACTGGTGTGGCACAGGGCAGTATATTATCTGTCATACTTTCTTAAAAATAAAATGAATAACAGTATCAAGTGTTTGGCTCCTGATGTGGATTGACCCCTATAGGTTGGTTATTTCCTGATATGTTATTGATCGAAAGACGTGCATAGTGTTGAAAGACAATTGCAGCAAAATATAAACAAGATTCAAAAGTGGGTCATTGGTACTGGTTTCTAATTCTCAAAATCAAAAACAGCATGCATGTATTTCTGTCAGCTACAAAACCAACATAAGATTATCATAAACTCACACTGGACTGAACACCTCTACAGGTTGTTGAGGAAGCACGATGTTTAGATATTGTCTTGGACAGAAAACAACTTCATTCCACCAACTAATAAGCTAAATGCTAAATGCCTGAAAGCCTTTGAATTACTTAAAGTAGTAGCACACACTGACTGGAGTGTTGATAGAAAAATCGTCTCAACCTTTATAGAACCTTTGCTAGATTCAAACTGGAGTTTGGATGTGTTGCTCATGGTTCAGCAATAAAGTCATACTTAAGGATGTTTGAACCAATTCACTATCAAGCAATACAGCTTGCTTTGGGAGCATTTAGAACATCCCCATGTGAAATCCTTTTAATTGCAGCAAATGAACCACCTCAGTCACATCGTAGAGAACCATTATCTATACAATATGAACTAAAAATAAGATCTAATCTTTCAAACCCTACTTTTACGACTGTATTCCATGGCAAATAAAAAAAATGATACCTAAACAAACTAAATATCATACCTACCTTTGGCATTAGAATATCTTCCAACCCTGACAGTACAAAAATTGTTCTTTCAAAACTCGAAAAGTATTCTGTTTCTGAAACGTCTCCCTGGTTTCTTAAACAACCCAAATTACATTTTACGCTGCATGAAGGAAATGAAACTGAAAAAAATTATTCCATTTTTCATAACTCTTATAAGGAGAACTACACAAGATCATGCACTGACGACTCCAAAGATGACAAAAATGTCGCTGCAGCCATCATTAGCAAAACACACACTAGAAAAGATCGTTTGCCCAATGGTGTATCAATATTTTCAGCCGAAAGCAGGACAATGGTCCTAGACCTATCTGATTTTAAAATATCATACACTGGTATCAATAAATTCTTAGTCAGTAAGTGGCAGGCAAGGAATGATGCTGTGAAGAGCAAGATCCATATGACTAGAAATACAATTAAAACTAAACTGCCGATGTCACTACAATGTTTTGTAAACATAATATCTAATGAAGTTATAATTATGATAACTATCAATAAAACTTGTTCCAAAATGATCAATTTACAATGAGAGAAAATTATTTTCATTCAAGTTGATAGGGACAGCTGGGAAAGCCTACTTGCCCTAGCTTTAAATTGACTGGAATTCTCTACTGGAATTATGGCAATACCTATTATTCAGCAAATCATCTGTCTTAAACAGCAGTTTTTAATGGTTCTGTGTACCATATCTTAATCGTTAGATATACATTTAATCTTAGACGGTTGATCTGGTGTTAAATAAGAATGTTTACCCAACATTTTGATCTAGTATACACCCCAGTTCCGTGCATACACGCTCATCAGGTAGCCTGTTTACTAGACTAGTGGGAATCGGCCCACATACTCGTCTTTGTAAGGCAGGAAAGCGCTAGGATGTGGGCTCAAAACGCCGGCCAAAGCGTGCAAGAAATCCAAGGTCGTTCTTATTTATCAAATCTAGCCCAGTTATCCAGTGGGAGGTCCTTATTACCAATAATATTTTAGCCAACTCTGTAATCAATTAGGCCTGAAAATTTTATTACACATTCATGCAAGTTAGAATTTCGAGTACAAAGTGTACATCCATCACCAAAAAGTAATCCAACATATGAGTATTAGTTACTCATAATATAGTTTGTGTCACCCAATTTATAAAATCAGTTTTAATTTTGACGGAGGCCTATAAAGGATCACATTAGGATTTCAAGGAATTATCATAAATGATTTTCAATAAACCGAATGGAACACCTCACACAGTCAAGCAACCTGGTTAGTATTCGGCTTCCTCTCAGGCCGTATGTACTGGCAAACTGGTCTCCTTCCGACGTCGAAGTTCTTCTTCCATTTATCTGCATGACATTACAATCAGCGGCTTCCTCTATTACCTTCTGATGGTGGTCTTTTCTCTCCTTAATGACCGCCTCTCGTCGAACTCTAGTGGATTTCTCGCTAACATATTTCTACCTGCAGCTCAACTGAAACAGTGAACACAAGCTGGTTCCCCTTCCAACATGTCGTGGTGGTTGCCTCTCCATTTCCAAATGGCTGCCTCCCATTCAAGTCTGACGGGGGTCCTCGTAGGTTTATTCTTTAGTCAGTTTCTTCTAGTCTATTGATTTATTTGATTTCGTACGATGACAAAAGCCTCTGGTCGGAAGATTCAGTGAGGGGTTTGGTCGGCTATACACATCGAAACTGCCTCGCGAATGACATGATGGTCTCAAGCATGGTTTTATATGCCTCAATCATGGACGTCATGGGAAACATCCCGGAGATTCGGCAACGTGGATATGGAGAAAAACATGACCAAGAGAGAAATATGAAATACACTTTCAATAAAACAACAAGACAACACCATTTCAAAGATCAACATATTTAATAATAAGAAGAAGCATCTCAAACACGAATACAAATCAACACTTCTGCAATTCTAAACATGAACATAAATGCAAAGTTGACAGCCAATTGCCCAATGAGATGAGTGATTATGATGCAATAAGAGTTGTTTGGCCCAATCAGTTGAGTGATTTGAATCCAACAAGAGCCTATTGGCCCAATGAGATGACAACAAGGTTAACAATGTTGCACTAAGAGCCGATTTGTCCAATGTGATGAGTCATTATGGTGCAGTAAGAGCTGATTGATCAAATGAGTTGAGTAATTTGGATCCAATAAGAGCCGGTTGGCCCACTGCTTTGAGTGATTTGGACGCAATAGGAGCTGACTGACTGAATGAGCTTAGTGATTAGGATGCAGTAGGAGCTGATTGACCCAATGAGCTGAGTGATACCTATCTACATTTTACTATCTAGCGCGAAGACATAAAAGATTCCCAGAGTTAACATGCATTAAAATCAAATGAATGGTGCTTGCTGTGACGTAATCTTAGTTCTCATTCTTCTCAAAGCACTTTAACCAGTGCCAGTTGACATTTTCTAATGTCCTTCAAGTATTCCTCCATTTCATCCTTGATTTGATGATTCTCTTTTGGGATTGGGTAGCAGGAGCTGTGGTTACTTATTAAAGAATGATTCACTATAACTTGTTGTCTCACTCTTTTTTGTCTGTGTGTCTCTGTTTGACTATCTTGGCAAAATATTTGAAATCTTTCTCTTAGGAGCTAACCCTTTTTAACCCACCCAGCCATCCCTCACATCTTTCTCTCTCTCTCTCTCTCTCTCTCTCTCTCTCTCTCTCTCTCTCTCTCTCTCTCTCTCTCTCTCTCTCTCTCTTTTTTTTAAAAACTACATTGCCTGAATGCTTGCAAGTTTCTTTTCTCTGAGGTCTGTTTCAATCCTTTCATCAATGTCAGTAATATTGTGTAACCCTTCAATGGGAATCCTAAGTACAAATCAGAAATCGTGTTAGTCTAAGATGCAGAAGAGTCGTGAACACTACAGAACATAACTTGCATTTCGCCCTTGTTGAAATGTGACATAATGTGACATCCGACATCAATAGGAGACTCGTTCGACCGGACTCTCTCGTAGCAATATGTGATCTTTGCGAAACATTTTGATCTAACAAGGATATATGAGTATAGCCAGTTTGGGGCGATTCTAGACTTAAGGGGTTGATGGTCCGTTTAGGTAGTTAATATCCATCGAACCTAATACTTTTAAGAGACTAAGTAGATTAGGTCATCTTAATGTTGTGATCGTAGATTGGGAAACGTGTACTCTTTGACCAAACGAGAGTAACGCTTTCTAGAATAGTGGATTTTTTTAAATAATGTTGATTCATAAGATATAGACAGATATAAAGGAGAAGCGCAAAAGTGGCATCTATCTGTAATCATTTCTATACAACTAGATTAACGCATAAAGTAGGCAATCAGTTAACGTCTAGAAAACGTAAAATCTTGAGTATCACGAAAGGGACAGACTAGAGAGAAAGCAAAATAAACCCCACACAATACATGATATTTAAACCCAGAAAAAAAAGAGTTGTGATACATAATAACACATCAAATTTCAAGCAATTGTGCAGGAGTGAAAAAGGTTTTTCGTTCGTTCACGACTTTCTACGTTATTGAAGTTTTCATACACACTCAATACGAGAAAAACTTTCAAAGCAAAAACTTGTTGCTCCCATGAACATAAATATACACACGCATGAACACACAAATTGATGATAATATTTTGGGGAGCACTATTAATGTTTCTACTTTCAGTAGTCTCATATACATAAAACAATCTTAAAGTCTGTGAAGCATGCACTACATCGTTGTTCATCAGAGTCAAAACTGCGCTTGCGCAAGCTTTCACGGAATTCAAGAAAAAGGAAGTATCAACTTTTGGAGAGTAAGATATATGTAGGTATTAGCCAAAATGTTGACCACTAGTTTTGAAGTATTCTATCCTGTCCGCTCAGAAATGATCAGACCCTAGTGTTTCCTAGTTCCCTCTTGCGAGCATTGTATACATTGTTTATGACTCGATAACTGGATCTCTATCTCTAACAGTGTTTTTAGTTTAGTTACTTTTCACCTCTCTTTGACCACTGGAGGTGTCATTATCAATATTCATTTCTTGAACTGTTCTCAGTGGTTGAATTTTGGTCACTGAAAAAAAATTTCTTATTATGTCTGCCAGAATTTAATTCCTCTGGTACGAATGGTTCAACAGAATTCGATTTTCTCTCTCGCAGGAATATTCCAAAAATACTCTTTTTGTTCAAATTTTCTTTCATGCCTTCATTCAAACGTCTCCATTTCTGTGCTTGTTCGCTTCTCTTTTTCTTTTTTCTGAGTTTGTCTCTAGCCTGAGCATGCAAATAATAAACTGTAAAATTATTTACAATGACTGGTACAGATAGGGCTATGACTAAAATACCGCTGATTGCACAAAATGCACCCACGACATAACCTGCTAATGATTTTGGTACAATGTCACCGTATCCAATTGTAGTCATGGTAATAATTGCCCACCAACATGCCATCGGTATATGCTCCATTTCTGTTTCAATTCCAGAAAATATTTCGATATAGTACTCAATACACGCAAATATTATAACTCCAATTAGAACAACTATCAGTAACAAAAGCAACTCTTTAGTACTGGCAGCAATGGTATACATCAGAATCTTCAATGCAAGGAAATGTTTCATTAGAGCAAATATTCGGAATATTCTGAGAATTCGTGTGGCGAAAAGTACCTGGATGACATCCAGAATTTTGATCGGATCTGGGTGAAGCATGAGGATCATTACTGCTATGTAATAGGGCACGAGAGCGAACAAGTCAATAAGTGTGGTTGGTGACCTGAGAAACTTCAATCTGTTTGGTGAAGCCAAAATTTTGACCATAAGCTCTATAAATAGAAAAAAGTTACAGATGTTATCGATGAGTAGTAAAGCATCTGTTGGAGAAATATCGGTGAAAATGTCGAAATCATGCCGTAGATCCTGGCTAGTGATGTTCCTGGAACTGTCAGGCGCATGCACAGAAATGTCATCAAACGTCGGCAAGGTCTCCACCACAAAAACAGTAATGGATAGGAGGACGACCATTAAGGAAGCAATGGCAAAGATCTGAAAGTATGAAAGAAAAATATAAAGAGAAGACAATTATATAAGAGAAACAATATCTGAGTTCTGCATGGAAGAAAGAATGCACGAACAGAAGAAACGAAGAAATGTAGACTTTCGGATTAAAATGATGTGATATCCTGTACCCTGTATATGACGCAATAATACAAAACAGGAGGGTAATTGGAATTTTATTCGTAGACCTATCATCAAATTTTGATGATGTTGCTACATAAATTATATCAACAAATAATGCTACAAATTCTCATTGTTATGGGTTTTATCCTATGTCAATAGTAGATAACAAGATGTTAGTTGGCGAGATCCTGTTTCTAATTTTAAGGAAATTTCCACAGCAGTACCACATGTATCATTTCTCGGCCCTCTCTTTTTTCATTTCATCTATAAATAATTTTCACAAAGTGTTTGAAATATTCCTGAGTGTCCATGGATGCAGAGGATACAGTACTATATATTAATGATATGACTCAAGAGAGTACTGGTCATAGTCTGAATCATTACATTTGCGGAAAGTTATGAACATTTCTCCAAAATAACCGTTTAAATGATCAGAATGGTATTTTCAATAGTGAGTGTCTCACGTTTGATGTGGAAATTGCGAATACTATGTTCATTTATTTCCTCGGTTGAAATGTTCTTTTCTGACTTTATCATCTCTAATTTCGAGTGGACGATACAACCGTTTAGTTCATCCACAAACAAAACTAAAGCTTCTGTTACAAGAGCGTACATTGTTTATTTACAAGATAGATAGATAGATAGATAGATAGATAGATAGATAGATAGATAGATAGATAGATAGATAGATACTGAACACAATCGTGTTAAATAATAATGAACTAATATAATGTTACCAGCTGTTTGAATTAGCTTTTATAATATTATGTTATATTCATTTGCAAAACCAAGTATAGATAGTATCGCTTGATAGTATCGCATGATAGCATGCGCACCATATCCCGATAGCCTGGTTCGGATCTAACAGTGGTAGAAATCGTACATATGGCAATTGCTCATGTTGAGGTTATATTGAGCGGTTGAACTGTATGGTGGTCTTGGATGAATGAACAGTCACATGGTTTATGTTAAAGATCTTTTTTGTCGTAAATATTGTGATGGCAATCAGACGATGCAGTTTGTCCTCATAGCCCTCAGACTGAACAAATCCACTCTAATGTCCTTCTTTTGATTTCTATGTTTTCTCAAAACTATACTTTCGTTTAAACATGTCTTTACCAAACTCTATTTTTGTCTTAGCAGGCCCGTGTTTAGCTGTGTGTTCGACGCCATCCGTGTACTTTGGTCGAACTTCAGCACACAGTGAAACTTGGTGACGTGCATCCAAACATTGATGTAAAGCTGGAGGTTTCTGTAAAGTACCATATATTGCTCCTTGTTTGTTGTCTTGGCATTTATTGCTTCCAGTAAATGTACTCCACAGATTGCTCATAGAAGCATGCTGATAATCGCTAAGCCAATCATCTAGGATGCTCATCTGTTGTTGAGCTTGTCGCTACTTCTTCATGAAAGAGTAACTTGCCAAAAATGTAGCAGGATGTGGCTTCCTGAAAGGCTTTGCGGTCGCCTCGATCTATTAAAAGCGCACCCGGATATCGAATCTCCTATTTAATTTTATTGACTTGAAAAAATGCATTTGACAGTGTGCGTAGGGATAATGGTTAGAACATTATTCAAAAGAAGGTAAATATCATGAAGATCGTATATAATGAGTTGAGCTATAAAGTCATTTATGGAGACAAAGCAACATACAGCTTCAAAATTAGGAACGGAATGAAACAAGGATCGATCCTTTCTCCTTTCTTATATTCCTGGCAATGAACTGGTTGATGAAACAGACAATCAAGGACAAGAATCAAGGAATTCAGTGGTCACCAACATCCTTTTCTTATAACCAGTTGAGGCATATAGTGCTACAATCTCTTCCACAGTTAATTGCCCATTTAACTGGAACTTTAAAGAGTGCGAATGTCAAGAATAATAAGTAATTAAAAGAAATAGACGCACGGCTGGGAGGTAGACTGTGTTTCGTTACTATGATAATGGCTATAACTGTACTAAATAAAATCAACAAACAGGTCAAAATTACATGTGTTGCATTTTAAACTGGTGTCTGTCATCAATCCATCACTAATACATCGTGATGTTTACATCAGCAATGATGCCTTGTCTGGATGACGATAGCGTTTTAACCATTAGCTTCATCTACGATAAAACAAGTTTGTTCCTGAAGCTTTTTGGCAAATTACAGACCTATATTTTATGTCGAGTAAGCTTTTATTCTGTGGTGAGATGTTTAGTCGAAATGCATATAATGAATTTGATAAATACCCCTAGTAAATCTATAGGTTGTCAAATAAGAATGCGATATCTGTATTCCTAATTAATCAAAAAAGTTATTTTCAAAGATCAGACTCTTTATGTCAGGAGCTGAAGCTTTTATAGAACGTGGGTAAATATGATCGAGAACTTGAAATGACGTTTAATACGCAAAGAGGCGGAAATGCTGTGTAGGATTTAAGGCATATTATATGTTCTGTTTTGTTCAGCAACATGTTCACATATTACTAGTAGAATCAAATAAAACGGAGATGAAATATGATGAAGGGTCAAAAGAAAGACAAACAAAATGCAATACCAAATGGATGGATAAGATGAATGAATGACTATAAAATGCAGTTACAAATGGAGGGATAAGATGAATGAATGACTATGAAATGCATGAATTACAAATGGATGGATAAGATGAATGAATGACTATAAAATGCAGTTACAAATGGATGGATAAGATGAATGAATGACTATAAAATGCAGTTACAAATGGATGGATAAGATGAATGAATGACTATAAAATGCAGTTACAAATGGATGGATAAGATGAATGAATGACTATAAAATGCAATTACAAATGGATGCATAAGATGAATGAATGACTATAAAATGCAGTTACAAATGGACGCATAAGATGAATGAATGACTATAAAATGCAATAATAAAATCAACATATTTTTGTACGTAGAAAGCAGAGATGGTAGAAAGATGCACAAGTAGGTAAGTTGGTACAAACAGACAAATGCTAGACATGTTTTAATTAAATCAGTACCGTTAAGGTTTTGAAAACATAAGTTACCAAAACATCTGTTGCGTGGATTTCAAGGCAGGGTATTCTATTGCTCAACAATTATTAGTCAATTTTTCCAATGAATCGGCCATCATTGTATCGTAAGAATATCAATATCCTTCAAAGATCTTTATATTACCTAAATACATTATCGCAACAGATTCAATAGAAATTCTTTGAGATACATAGGGCGAATAAATTAGAAAAATATACATAGTAATCTAAAAACCTGACAATATGTTCAGGTCGAAGGTTTTAAACTCTATACCTTTTCAGACTTTTCCATGGTCAACTTGATACTGTTTTACATTTGGAAAGAGCGAGTTATTTAAGATATATTTTGTATACGACTGATTCAGGCTTGAGCTATCGGTATTGTACTGTATAAGCAAATGATAGATAGATAGATAGATAGATAGATAGATAGATAGATAAACGGATAGATAGATATATAATTCATGTAATAACGCAGTATAAAGAAAAAAATGGAGGAAAGAAAGAACTGGAAATAGAACGGAAGACTTAATTTAAATGAATGAATGAAGTACAATTACATAATTACCGAATTGTTATAGAACCAGATCTTTATTATTTTAGTCTAAGGATCATCAAATCTACTTCATTGAAGAAATTACATATCATTTTCTGATAAGTGAACTATGCGATTTGTAAACCTTTAAAACCTGTGTGTGAACAATAGATTACATGTACAGTGGGAACATTGACAGAATGCTGGATTGTTTCCTACGTATTTTGAGAAACTAATTTAATGCAGATTTATGAGGAAGGTGCTTGACATGGTCAACACACTTCCCTTAGTATTTTAAAGCAAAATGTTACTTGACTGTCTCCTACTCAAAAGCTACATAAAAATGTATCCATAAGCCAAAATGACCTTGTCCCAATTACCTTCATCATCATATATTTTTCTTAAATTATTCATATAAACAAACTTATCATTGCAAAAATTAGTGTCTCTTAGTACTAGGATTAAAATAACAGTGTAAGTATATTAGCTTAATCAATAAGACTCACATCTATGTTAGTAAATATATGTACAAGATCCAGTTCTTTGCCCATCCCATCCATCTCTCTCTCTCTCTCTCTCTCTCTCTCTCTCTCTCTCTCTCTCTCTCTCTCTCTCTCTCTCTCATCGCCATATAAGAAGATTTGTTTATAATTGATGGAGGACTCAAATGTCATTCATTATGTATTCTGGTCTCTATGTAGATTATCATCAAGCTGAATTCAACACTGAAGATAAGCAATAAAGACTATAGAATTTTAGATTGCTATTATGTCCATTATTGATATATTGAAGCAACCTATCCCTGTATTAGCTGAATGAAAGAAGCAGTGAATCATCGACCGGATGTAGTATACTGAAGAACAAGAAAAAGGAAAAGATAAGAAAGATGATAATTATCAGATTTAAAGGGATTCCTTCAAACCTTTATATTTTAATGCTGCTGTGGTTTTTCAAACATTCAAAGCTATAATATTACATATACAAAAACCTCAGCCATCGGAAACCTACTTATTTTTCCAAGAATCTGGTGAGATAAGCTTGAATATATCTTAATGCCGATGATGAAGTATGGTAACATCGGAACAGTGGATAAGCGATAAACGTTCTTATGCACGGCATAATTTATGACCAAAATTTGATTTTAATGCTTGAGATTCAGAGATATCCGAAAAGAATTAATTACTGATATTACAAACATGTTTTAATGTGCGGAAATTACAAGTTGTATTCGGGATCAAATTGTTTTTATTCATTAAAATACTGGGAAGGGGTTCAATGATTGGATCAAACTGGTTACCAGTGCTTTCTTGGAACTATATGGGTCCTGGATCGCCTTCCATAGTTTGGGTCTGGTCCGAGTCCAGAAGGAGGCCCGGTCATCAGTATAGACATCTTTATGTAGCTCCTCTTCATCCCTTTCAAACGATTTTAGCATCTCCTCCGTGTCCTCGTAACTAATGTACTTTACCCAACAACATTGCTGAATCTCCTTTTCATCCAACTCCCAGTAGTCAATTTCAGCCTTAGCAACGGGTCCACAAATATCGCTTGGCATGTGTAATTGTCCGATTCGGTAATAATTAAGAATATTGACAAATATATGAGGATTCCTGTCGAAATAAAAGTCCCGCTTTCCTGTCGTCTTTGCCGTCTCCGCTACAGCGTGGAGTCGTGTGTTTGGCCATTTTTCTAAGGTGGATATTTTTGTCTCATGCCTTATGCCCCCTACGTTTAGAGTCACTATGTCATGCGTGTCTGTACCGTATTCTTTGTCGTCATCCGAAGCTATCGAGACAACTTTTTGTCCATTTTGGCAGTTATTCTTCTTTGATTTGATCAAATTTCCATTAATATTTGTTTTCTGAATACGTGATCTTTTCATTGTCTCCATAACGAATTTCGAATTCACTTTTAGCTTTTGTTCACAAAAATACCGGACTTATTTTATTTCCTAAATCAACAAACACCAATTTTAAAGAAAAGCTTGCAAAATACAGCACGATATTATCACCAAACCGTCTGTTAACCCTCTTTAAAAGTGAATTATCTATTTATCCAGTTTCTCTTCCTTTAAAGACAATGTTCCCATATAATAAGTGGGTTAACAAAGCCACGTCCTTTTGTGTCTATGAACAGACACCTGCATAAGCTCCTGTTTAGCCAGTAATGTGTCGGGATATGTTGATATCTGGGTTTCAAATTCTGTCCTTGATCGCTAACGGTGCTTTGTATTCTTACCAAATCGATTGTTATTGTAGCAAATACCCACATCATATCGATTAGATCGATTTTTAGGCAAATGTGGTAGAAAATTCACAGTTTAACCTGTAATTATGACGTAAAAACTAATTTCCATTCGGTGTATGGCAATAGCTTAAGAGAAGCTGAAGAGAGAAATGCATGTTTGCGGTTTTTATACACAAACGAAATATATTCTGTGTCCAGAAGTTAAGGCGATATTTTACATGCTAAACGTAGCACTGTTTTCTAGTATAGAAAATCGTGTGCATAATCGCTCCAACAATATGCAGTGAACTTGTATGTTCGTAGCACTTCATGATTCCCAACAAACAAGTGCATGAGCATATCAAGAATGAGCTATGGCGTATGTAATGTTAGTCAAGTTTTAGTTCTTGGTATCCAGTAAATATTGGTCATATGATAGGTGTCCTAAGAAGTCCAAAAAGCTGGATAATATAATCATACAAGATATGTGGGATTGGGATTGTCACGTAATATACGATTTTTGTTGTCTTCCTTTTAATGATGTGAATAACTCTTTACTAGTATGCGCTCCACGTATTTCATAAAAAAGTAAAGTCGGCTACCCCTCATGGATTCTCATATGAGTACGTCATACTTATTAAAAAGAAAGACGTGATCCTGCCAAGTCCTTTAATAATTATATACTTCACATATTATTCTTAGTTATCGTAATAAATATTGTATTATATGTATTGCCAAACAGCAAACACGGCCACAAGACCATGAATAGTTTTATCATCACATGTCATCCAAACCTTGATAATTTAAAGGACAGTCTTACTACAAAGAAACGATTCCATGCATTATGGATGCCTAGAAAACTGAAGTAGACATTATAAACTTTAAAAGTATTTCAGACTCGTCTAAGCCGACACCACTGGGACATTCCTTACTGAGGTTATACTAAATAAATTCCTCCTCTGATATATTATGAAGAAACTCATCACAACGAGTATCAATCTTATTTATGTATCCAAAATATTCTTTTTGCTGGACAGTGTCCAGTGTCAGGGATTATTACATCTGTATACGAATAACTGCATTGTTTACAAACTTGTGAGGTATTCATTAGAACAGTTATTAGAACGGTACAATCGATCAGCTACTAAACCAATGTGAATACTCCACGAGAAGAAAGTGTTTAGTTTCCTGTGACAAATATACCCTACAACTATAATATAATAAGAATAATAATCAAGCACAAAGCGCCTATCATGCAGACAATTATGATGAGACTGCTTTGAAGTCACCTCAATCGTTATACATTACTACTTTATTTTACCAAATGCTAATCCAGCGTGCAGAAAAAATGTAAACCAATGAATGTATCATTTTGGAGAACTTATAATAATAGCGCTCTTCGCGCAAAGAAATGAGTATCCCTGTCAAATGGAAGAATCGTCATTTACAACTCTTGCAGTTTAAAAAGTAAATACGAAACTGAAAATGAAAGACTCCCGATGTTTTGGCGTCTGCAGTACTTGGAAACCATTTAACAATGTAAACTGAATCCAGTTTGCAAACATAATTTTTCTTCCCGCAACAAATATATCTATTCAGTTATATGATTCTTGTCAGGACAACGTTTACCAATGAGTATGGAACAAATGCAAATGTTTAAATATGACGCTGTATTAAAGAACACCAGCAGTTCGAATACAATAATTTTCCATCTCATTTTGCTCGCCTCCCTTGGAACTATTTTGTGTTGAATTTCAAATTCATTATTCATTATCTGTATGACTGCAAAGCTATTGACTGAAGATTTGCAGTACCTTAGTATGCGAACAAGGCAGTGTCGTTATTTGATCCATACATACATAGGTGTGAGTCCTCAGGTCGAATACAAGAAAGCATATCATGTTCGCACGTCAAGCAATTTGTTTATTAAATTTAACGTTGAATCACGATTAGCGTAAGTATCGCAATTTTCGAGAGAACAATAATTTTCTCTTTCAAGAACCGATCCATCTAACTGCATTTGGAAAGCTTTTATCCATCGTGAAGTCCATAATTCATTATTAACGGATAACACATTAATTTCCAAAGTTCAATGTCAAAAATATTTTTCATGTTGCATCTCTCAAGATCGAGAAAGTGTACATATCATCGTACTCGGATCAGACTCATTGATGTTGACTACTAAACATAAGAATACAATGTTTTGACTATGATCAGAAGGTTAATTGTGCGAGAGCAGATCTCAGTCCACACCGTTTTCAATCGAGCAAAAAAGTTGACAATAATAATAACAAGAGCATCAATAATAATAATAATAATAATAATAATAATAATAATGAGATGAAAGAAGGGTAAACTCGGATTAGTAGCAAGTAGATATTTGGTTTGAGTTTTTTACAGATAGGTTTGTTTGAACAAAATGCTTCGTTGGAAATCTGGTCTTCAAAAGTAAACAATTACTTTCCTTGGCTGAATGTCCTGGACTTTGGAGGCAATCCTTTATTTAGTTAAAGTAAAGCATTGTTAACAGTTTGCGTCCAATCTAAAGCGCCTGCCAAAAGAAATTCTCGTAAGCCCGGACGAGTTGTCTCTAGTACATCAAACTACCTGATGCCATTTCGGCTTACCTGGACTCGGATCACAATTATTATTATATATAGTCTCTACATTGTTTCTTAGCACTTAACTTTTCACAGTGTCTAAATCCTAATAAATCATATGCAAATTTAAAATACACTCAAAGATGAACTAACTGTGAAGATCCTGTTATCGGGTATGTGTTTGAGAGGCTGTAAACAAATCAACGTGCACTTGGTCACAGAGTTCACTTCCGGGTCAGTGTTAATGACTCATTATTCACTGTGCATTGTCGCCAAAATGCACACTGACAACCACATCATAATGCTAATATTCTAAAAATTAAACAAATCAATGCCAAGAATTCCTAAATCTAACTCTCATACAGTGGCGTCAGCAGAATTATTTTCAGGGGGTAGGAGAGGCAGAAATGTAGTGAACAGCTATTATGTTTGACGGATGTAGACCAAAACATGTGTAGAGGTGAATTCCAGGTGTGTGGGCAAGTGCCCCTATCTGTTGGAGCCCATGCTCGTGTGTCACAACTAAAATGAGATTGGACAAATGTTCTAAAAGTACACTGGGACTGCATTCGTGGGCACTGAATTAGAAGTAATAGTTGCTACCTATGTCCTTTTAGGTGCTCTATATCAGTGAGGTAATATGAACTACTAATCCTGGTACATTATGCTGGGTGCATTGAACATGAAGTAATAAGACCTTGGAATCACCATCTGACCACTGGAGAATTTCAAAGCCAATCGAACTATTCCTTGTTCCAGATACCAGGCTAGATCTGAAAAATTATAACATGTTTCACTTAATCTTATAGATCCCTAAGGTGTAAGTAAATGACGTTAAAATGTGCTACATATGGAGAATTCAAAATGACATTAAATGTGCAAGCACAGGAAAAACATGAAACTGCACATAGTGACACTCAAAATGTGAACCATTGTTCATGTAGTAAAGTGACTATTCATCCCAAAAACAAATGAGGTTTCTAGAAGTATGTTTATCAAAGTATTCTTAGTCATTTACAGCCTAAATAACTAATAAGATACACTAGCTATATTGAGGTTAAGACAATGTCGGGATGGTGGGGTTTCATCAAATGTACTAAGTTTAAAGATATTTTCCTAAGTAAGCTAAATCCAGATGGAAATAGAATGTTTGGATATTTCAAGTGAATACAGCAACGTATGTGCCTCACAGATCAACTATATGTACCAAAAGATCCTATATCATCGACTAAATGTGAACTTCGATCCCCAAAGCTTGTAAACAAGGATGAGCAATTGCAGGTGTGGGACATGTACCATGGATTTGTTAAGATCAATTGTGCAAACGTAATTTAAATTATGTTTGAACGTTTCTAGTGTAGTTTTGAGTGTATCAGTTAACAATCATTAAGTAAAATGGTACTTTGAGATTTGATATCAGCTGATGATACAATACCACATTCTGTCAAAGTACTAACTTAAAATATATTACCACACACACGCAAATTCATAATTTAAATACCATTTGGGATATATGCCTACCGTCAGATATGTACCTTACAGATCAAAACGATAGGTACAATGACATCTGATATGATCTATTGAAAGTAAACTTCTGTCCCAAACATTCTAAAATATACGGGCATTTGCTCATGTCGGATATGTAACCGTGTTAAGATGAATTGTACAAAGTGGATTCAAATAATCTGTTTGAATGTTTCTTGTGTAATGTTAGATTGCCAGTTAACTGTTATTATTAGCAATTAATAACGCATAAAGTAAAATTATTTATTATAATGGGATATCAACATATGCCACAATGCCGCAATTTCTCGATCAATATCTTAACCAAACTGAACCATAAACACGAATGTTAATTTGTGTTAGACTTATTTAATTTGCTGTTTGCTTACATCCAAGGTAAACAGGATGAAGAAAGATTATATCTTATCCTTAAGATCTGTATGTTTTGGACATTTTTCATTCAGGTCAAGGCAATGTAGGACGTGGTGAGGTTTTAACATTGGTGCAACAATTAGTTCCTACTAGTATACACGAAAAGTTAAGCGACAATGTACTAAATTAAAATATATTACCCTAAGTAATCTAAAACATTTTTGGATATTTCAAGTGAATACAGAAACGGATGTGTCTCACGGATCAACTATATTTACAAATATATCCTATATCATCAACCAAATGTGAACTTCTGATCCCAAAAACTTGTAAACAAGGATGAGCATTTGCATATGTGGGATATGTACCATGGACATATTATGATCAATTGCGCAAACATAATTCAAATTATCTTTTTGAACATTTCTAGTGTATTTTTGAGAGTATCAGTCAACAATCATTAAATACAACGGTTCTTTAGAATGTGATTTCAGCTGATGCTACAATTCCGCAATCTGTCAATGTACTAACTTGAAATATATTACCATGCATTCTGTTAAGTTTAAGTGCATACAGTCATGTATGTACCTTACTGATCACTAATATAGGTACAGTGTGATCCTATATAATGTATTGGATGTAAGATTCTGTTCCCAAACATTTTGAAATATACGGCCATTTTATCATGTGGGATAGATTTCAAGAGAGTCCTGAAGATACAAACGTACTGATTTATTTAGGATTGACAAAACATCAAGACCAATAGTTATAATTCTGCGTAACTATAAACCGCCAAACTGCATATACCATCGAGATATGACTAAAATTGTTAAAGTTACGTTAAAAAATCAAAAGCAAATTTGTAATGGCCAAGAAGCATTGGACTCTATCATTGCAAATTGTACTTCGTATTGGCAAAGTTCGTGAAGTCACTGTGAGTATTACAACGTGATAATTATGATCTGGTTAAAGAATGTATCTTGAAGGGTTATGAGTTGGTATATGAGGCATAACGACAAAGATATAGAGACTGTAAACAAGGAACTGGAGAGACCCGTGTCGAATTTGCAAGAGAAAAATAACATTCATTTGCTAGATCGTGCTCAGCCACGAAGGTTATTCAAGATTACAATAACATCAGACAGCTCATATTAATTAAAGGATGGCGTCCACAGTTGACGTTCAAACATACGTTAATGGGCAAAAGGTCGAAAGTCTAGAAAATGCAGCTTGCACAGTTGACGATTATTCCTTGACTCGCAAAATTTCATTTGTCGATAGAACTTCCTCTCAGTAACCTGTTTCTTAAAAAAAAATTCTCATAGGGACACTTGCAAATCTCATTCTGGCATAACTTATGGAAGACACCTTTCTGATACGACTGATCCCAAATCCTTATCTCTTTCTAAGTGCACATATTGTAAGAAGAAAATGCGCGTTATTTCTGATTGCTATGGGTTGAAAAAAGATAACGGAATAAATTCAGAGCTATTCCAACTGCTCTTATTCTGGCACAGGTTCTGAACTGCTAACCACTGGCATTGCTTGCTTGCTGTAATACATTTTTATGGTTAGGCTAACAGACTGGAATTAAGAACGGAATGCTGACCACTGGTATCGCTTGCTAGTCGTATGACAGTATCATGGTCAGGCTCACGAACTGCAATTAACAATGGATTGCTGACCACTGCTATTGCTTACTAACTGTATGACATTATTATGGTCAGGCTAACATACTGCAATTAACAATGGATTACTGACCACTGGTATTGTTAGCTAACTGTATGACATAATTATGATCAGGCTATCATGCAAGCAGACTGCAATTAACAGCGGATTGCTGACCACTGGTATCACTTCTTTTGTGTATTACACTGTTATTGTCAGGCTAACAGACTGCAATTGGCAATGGATTGCTAACTATTGGCAATGCTTTCTAGTCATATTTCATTATTATGATCAGGCTAATAGACTGCAATAACCAATGGATTGCTGACCACTGGTATTGCGTTCTAGATGCATTACATTGTATAGGTCAGGCTAGCAGACTGCAATTCAGAATGAATTGCTGACCGCTGGTGTTTCTGACTAACCATGAGTTACACACTTAGGTCAGGACATTTTCACTAAGCACTTAAAAAAAAGAAATAGACTTATCTTTGACTAATGGGGAAAATTTAAAAAAAATGGGGAAAACTAAAACTGGTCAGTAGAGCGCCATAAACTGAAATTACTACTTTTCAAATATCAATATATACAATAAAAGTATTGAACACTTTCCTGAATAAAGCTCATCAATGAAAGGTAAATCTCAATTCTATATCTTAGTCAATATTCAATTTTAAGTGATGGTAAACTACGCATACAATGCCAACTGCATATTTTCAAAAGCTTCAAAATTGGAAAATCGTTTTGAAATTGTAAGGTCTGAAAATCTATAAATCACTATACACATATCTGCCGAACACCTATTGCCTGTACTGAGTGGTTTTTGTTAACTTACACTCAATGTTTGCAAGGAAAGGTCATTCCAGAAATATTCCAAAAGATATTAAACAACTTAAATAATCACAATAATAGACAGTTAATTTAATCATATCATCTACCACATTTTATTTGGTAATATGGAGTGGTTATTCCAATAATGGTATGAAAGTCGAATCAGATCACATACACAAAAATAATATGCTGCAAAATCAAGGGTATTTCGTGTTATGATGGAGGGCAGAAATTTTCGTGGTGTAATAGCACCTGCTGATGTTTGATATCTAGTAACCTCAGGGAAGAAAATACCCGACCAACCGAAAGAAAATTCCGTCCAAATACCCGACCAACCGAAAGAAAATTCCGTCCTTCCATTAGATGGAACCATAATCTCCCAGAACACTGAATAAGTTTCCATACATTTGGGCATGTTGATGGACAGCTCATATATTTCCTGGAGCAAACAAAGTGGTACATCAATGTGTGGAGCGATGAGGGAAACTGACGATAGCAGCAGGTAAGTATTATATCGTTAAAATTGGATTTATCCTCCAAAAGCCACATTTTAGCATCAGTAATATCTTGCCTACTTCTCATACAGAGCTAAATTTGTCAGATTTGGGGAGGTGCGATGATTCCAAAACTGGCAAATAATATAAACAAGGAATACTCACCCTCAAAGGAAGGCAGGAGACTGCTGCGGTATGGACTCACTGGATACCATTCTGATCAACGACAATTAAGCCCAGTGAGAAATTGCTTTCGCTTTAATGGGCTAACGAGCGAAAGTAAAACGAGAACAAAGTAGTGTGAGAGAACCAAAATGCGGCCCTCAAAACACCCTCCAAGGATGAAGAAGTTATATAAGCCCATGTGGTAGGAAAAAGGACGAACCGTATGAGCTTTAATTTGCATAAAGGACAGTTACCTACCAGTAAGTGAGTGTGTGTGTGTGATTTAGATTTTTACGTAGCTTTAACAATTTTTCTGTCATATCGCTACGATGTCTGCAGTGTGACAGTTTATAGTGATGTTTAGCACTGGGGCATCATGCCACAGACATGTAGCACGATGTCCCACCCAGTCACATTATCCTGACATCACGCCAACCAGTCCTAACACTAACCTCTTAATGCTGAGCGCCAAGCGAGGCAGCTGTCAATACCATTTTTGAAAGTCTTTGGTATGACTCGGCAGGGGTTCGAACCCGCGACCTTCCCCCATCCGAGGCGGACGCTCTACCACTAGGCCACCGGGGCGGTTGGTAAGTGAGTGATAAGCTCTCTTGATAGTTAATGCAATTCACCTAGAAATTCATCATTATCTAATTATTCAGCAGCTTTTCGAAGGATGAAAAGTCAAAAAGAAAAGATACATCTCAAAGTCACATCAAATAATTGAGTAAGTTATAACCAACCATTTCACTATGGAACTTGTGGAAGGTTTGAACAAGGCCCATGATACACCACTGGGTCAGACTATTTATATTAACAGTTTTGAAAACACATTTTGGAACCATTATTAATAGCTCTTTTGGAAATTTTGAATGGCATATGAACCACTGGTAATGTACCAAACATTTGAAAGACGGTACGTTAATACCTTTTCCCAAACTATGTAAGGATAGCAAAGATACTAACAATTACCGTCAGGCTGCTTTATCGAGATGTGTGTGTAAAACAGAGGTCACAAACGCGCGACCCGCCAAACCGTATCCTGTGTCCCGCAAAATGATTGACGTCACAAGGTGTCATGAGAGATAATAAAGGTGGCACGGCCCTTTAGTCATGGAAAATGCCGTCATGAGGCCGTCAGGGTGGTTTGCGTTAGAGACGCCTAGTGTAAAAGGATATGACTGAAGTACCAACGATCATTAGGTAATTTATGTTTGAATCTTTAATTCACAATACGTTTAACAAGAAAAATGTTACTACCTGTTTTCTTCGACTTGGAAAAGGTATATGAAACAACAAGAAAGTACGAGATAATGAATGGTCTTCACGATTTGGGATCTAAAAGGCCGTCTGCTCACTTTTATCTCGAACTTTCTTTTAAACATAGAATTCAAGATACGAGAGGGCACTACTCTTTCTGATATGTACATGCAAGAGATGAACGTAGCCCAGGGCAGTATTTCATCTGTTACACTTTAAAAAAAAAAAAATATTAATAACATTACAAAGTGTTTCGATCCTGTTGAGGAATGATCTCCACTGGTTGATTTTTTTCTTGATATTTTATCGATCTAACGACTTGCTTAGTATTTAACGACAATTGTAACAAAATATAAACAAGATTCAAAATTGGGCTATGCTAATGGTTTCAAATTCACAAAATCAAAAACACCATGAATGTATTTCTGTCAACTGCAAAGACAAGATGATGATCCTAAACGCACAATGGACTGAACACCTGTATCGGTTTTTGAGGAAACACGATGTTTAGGTATTGTACTGGACAGAACACTCAACTTTATTCCACAAATTAATAAACTAAAAGCAAAATGCCTGAAAGCCTTTGAATTGCTTAATGTAGTAGCACACACTGGCTGGAGTGTTGATAGAAAAATCGTCTCAACCTATAGAGAACCTTTGCTAGATCCAAACTGGAGTTTGGTTGTGTTGTTCAGCAAGAAAGGTATACTTAAAGATGCTTGTACCAATTCATCATCAAGCAATACAGATTGCTTTGGGAGCATTTAGGACATCCACATGTGAAAGCCTTTTGGTTAAAGCAAATTAGCCACATCTATCACATCATAGAGAAACATTATCTATACAATATGAACTAAAAGTAAGATCTAACCTTTATAACCCTATTATTAGACGGTATTCTATGGCAAAAACAAAACATGATACCTAAACAAACTAAATGTCATAACTACCTTTGGGATTAGAATACTTCCTCAGACTTTGAATTCATTTGAATTCTCTCATGTAATTATGGCAGGAACTTTTACTAAGCAAATCTCAAACAGGTTTTTAATGGTTCTGTTTACCATTTCTTGTTCATTACATATACATTTATTTTTAACCGGTTGATCTAGTGTTAAATAAGAATGTTTACCCAAAATTTTGATGTCATAGAACCGGAAGGCAGCTTTTCCCACTGATGTCTACACCTCAATGTATTTTGGTATCCTGAATCAAATTTTTATCAATCTTATTGTTTTCAAATATTCCATAAACAGTTTAAAAAGAAAACAATCGGGAAAGCGTCAAAGAAGCGTTTTGTAAAAAAATAAAAAATATCACTGGTATTTTGTTTATGTTTGGAAAAGAAACTGTGTCGCTTCAACCCAAGTCATTTCATACTCTCTTCAACAGCTCGGAACTAAACACATACAATTGTCTGCTTTAAAGAGTAGAAACTATTGATTCTCAACGACCACCTCACTCAAAATGGCAGGGATCTCACCATCATCCAAAATATAAAGATTTATTTAAGAATGCTCATCTCAAATTAAATTTCTTTAGAGATTTCAATAACAAATATAATTTCCAAGCTAAGATAGAAAACATACTTTACAACATCAGGATGTTCTACAAAACGTGTTACTGGTGTGTGAAAAGTATCACATGGAAATAAAAATCCTAACAGCACGGTAGACTGCATATGTACAAGGGCCCTTGATGTCCGAGTGGTCTAAGATGATCACTTTTGCAACTCACTCACCAATCATCTCATTCCATATGTGTTCATATGTTGGACTTGTTTAACATGGGTACGTGAGAAAGCAAGCCAGTAGCTTCACGTTGTGTTGTGCTTCTTCCTCCAACATATATACTGGTCGCCATGTAGAGTCTATCTTGTGCTGCAAAATGGCATTGAACCCACAAAAGCACATCCATAACAGTAGATTAATCAATTACACGGTCCCTTTGCTCTTTGGTCAAGATCATAGTCTCAGCATATTGTTGTTGTTGTTTATCAATAACAACAATAGACTACAAATGTGTTCCTTATAGATAGATGTAAGGATAAAACAAGACAAATTGATTTCTCAGAAGTTGTCAACATTCAAACTAAACAGCAAAAATATTTTCTTTGCTTTCAGGACAGGTGCAAATTAGATTAATATTATGTGCTCTGATTTTGTCAAAAACATAGCATAGGAGGTAACTGAACATGATTTCGCTGAACACATCATCAACAAGTAAATATATGATTACTTTATGACATCATTCTACTCAACTAATATATTCATGTGTATCAAGATTTAAATTACGAATGAAGAATAACTCCAGTTGGTCAAAGTTTGAGTATAAGAAACGGATATTTGGTCGAAGCGTGTATTGGGTCGATAAAATTATTGCTCCGTAATGTTTTAAGATAAAATCTACTTCTCATCCTTTCTCCTTTTTGGTTAGAAAGATTCCCACAGGCATGAAAAACAATAATGAACTCTATTTAAAATAAGTAACCACAAATGATTTAAAATGTGATTTCCAATTTTGTGGGGGGCCGTATGTGGCTAGTGTAAAAATTGCATTATGGTGAAGGCCTAATTTATGCGTTTGTGTCGGCGAAAATAGGTTTATATCTTTGCCTAATCTTGCTCACAAAGAAAGAAACATCAATATTGTTTCTTATATTAACGAGCCATCCGAGGATAAATGGAAAAATGTAAATAGTTGTAAGATATACACTTCTCAAAAGTCCAAATATCGCGAAACATCATTAGTTCCCCTTGTTGGGTAGGGTACAGTAAAGGTAGAACAAAAATGCCTTTGTCTCGATTCCGATTGACAAAGTGTACTTCATTTTTTGTGAATTATGTAAAGTTATTATGTCTGTTACTGTTCAGTTATTGAAGAAGAATGACATTTTCTTCACCTTATAGGGTTGTGCAATAACACTCCTATGGTAATGGTAGTTAATTTGTCGGGAAGTGATCAGGCTGCTTCAGGTTTTGTTATTACCACCATTTCTTAGGATTTTAGTGTATATACTTTCTGAAAATAAAACTGCATGTAAGTAACGATTACATAGCTTACCCCTACCTTCACTAGCCTCAAGTAGCCATTGCAAGCATGATCATGGAGAAAATACATTTATACTCAAGTGATACTGGACTCTTTGCAACTTAACATTTGATGCAAATATTTTATCTGTATACTTCAACTTTTATTCATTGTAAATATTGAACTTTAATTGGTTCTGTATCCCCAGTATTGAGCTAATCTATATACCAAGCCAATTAGATACTATGACAGGGCATAGAAAACATAAAATAATAAAAACGAACATTCTTTTCTATCATATCAACAAATATATTCATGTTAGTTTTTTATTAATATTGTTTTAAAAAATACACTTAATAACTATCATCGTTGTCCCATCCTAGAAACTAGATATTACTGGACGAAAGTAACAAACTTTGACTAACCTTGGGATGACAAACATCAGTACCGTGCATAGTTCATGCATCAATAATTAAACACTAGGGGTAAGATCTCACATAAAAATTACGCAGTGTGCAGTCCACTCTCCTTATCTCTATACTCATTTCCGTGTACACGGTAAACAATTATCATGGTGATGGTAACAGATTACATTAAACAATACAGTCATTAATATGAAAAGTTTACCATTCAGTAAACTGCCTTGGAGAGAATGTGTTTTCTGAATAGGGTAGGATGTATATGTGTCTAGCATAGATTATTCAATGTAACCATAATCACAATTACGTAACTTGCGTTAGTAAGGCACAAAATGTAGGTCAATGCGGCCTTCTTTGGTTTTAAGACCATTGTAGTAACATGCAAGCAGTCATCACGTTTCATGACTGGAACATAAACAACAAAACTCAAGAACTGAACATTCAACACAAAATTAAAACAACATCAACGAACATATAACATTATTTTGCCCAAAAGAATCATGACACTTATTCCGATGCATCTTCTCACAAAGTTTCATGATTCTTGGCAGGACAGTATGCTGTTATCTTTTGTTCTTGATTTGTTACTGGAAAAATAGCAATATTTCACAAATATGATATGATAATATGCTGGTATATGCAAAACGTAAATGGCTTTCCGTTAACAAACCAAATTTTGTTTGCTTTAAGACTGAATAACGCATTGTTTTAATCTTTTAATTCCGAACACATTTGCCGAAATTGTATAATACCTTATAACGGTCTTCCCTACAACAAATCACACAGTTTCCAACTGAAACTAGAAGGTGCACTATTTGGATATATATGAAACAAAATGTGAATTGTGTGCTGCACAAGATATAGGTCACTAATTTCGCTATGCTTTGCAATATAAATATTTTGCTGAAATAAGAAAGCAGTATACAGACAAGTCGTATCTCAAAAGTGTTGATGCATACAAATTTAGCATGTAGTTAAGTAATACAGATGTTAACAGATTAAATTAAAGAAACTCAAGGATGTGATATTTCAATCATTCTGTATCCATATAAACACAAAATGGTTACGCATATTACCACTTCATTCCATTTGTGATTATGTCCAAAATATTGCCAAAATATTGCTCTCTCTCTCTCTCTCTCTCTCTCTCTCTCTCTCTCTCTCTCTCTCTCTCTCTCTCTCTTCTGTTCCTTTTTCTGTCCGTTATACCACCACCATTAATAATTTGTACTTTGTCTCATATTTGCATTCTTAGACCTAAAGTTCAGCTCCGTTCTATCATGCGTTATTCATTCTGTATTTTATTGCAATTGATATACGGGTGAAAGTTACTATCTATTGCTCGTTTCATAGGCACTGTCTCACATTAATGAATACATTTTACAGAGGAAAAGGAACTAGTGCTAAACCCATCACACACTCTGACATCCGCCTTGTCCTGCTCGAATCGAATCTGCAAATCTTGGATAACGAGTCCGACACGCTACCAAGTCAGTTTATTTGACTCTTCAAGTACACATGAACGCTACTTGCATGCTCAAATATTTTTGCAAAGCACCATTGTATTTTTATATGATGGTAGGAAAGAATAGTAAAAGTTCTTGTCTTTTTTCTCGATATTCATTTGTTGTCCAAAACATAAACTGTTAAATTTAAAAAAGAAACTGTGACAGTTCGCAACGTTTTATCGTTACAGTCAAAATAAATGATTATTTATGTTTCACAGCTGTATTTTCAACATCTCCAAGGTTTGCCTCAAATAGAACAATAATACTATTGTCACTGCAAATTTTCTGTATCTCCAGTTTTGAATGCCAAACAATTGTTAACAAGCGCAGACTTTCTATCTTGGTGTGTGAAGGTATATGGTTACATTACCAATGGATAAAAATGTTTAGATAAGAAGACCCGTGTGATGAATTTGACATGGTGGTAATCACAGAGCTTGTTCAGCATGAGTCGACTGAATAACCTTTGTCTAAGAACTGATATATATTCTTCAGTTTATCTACCAACCATTTTGCATTTGTCGTATATGTAACTTGTGGGTCACCGAACCTAGACAAACCTGTTGATAACTGCCTATCGGACAGGGGGCTAAAGGGTATGTGCTCCATATGTGTATAATCTTTATCTTTAGAAAGTATGTTACGATCATAAAAGTGCCAGATACAAGCACATAATACTCTTGCCGCACAATTCGCCCATTTTTATTTTACATTTATGATTTTCGCCATGGCTACATATCCGATACAAGTATGAGTCCTGCAATGTAAGAAGTGAATCTTGATTTTTATAATTGGTTTAAACAAGCAATGAGTAAACCGTGTGCATCCTAAAACATCTTTTCGCTAGTAAAAACATATTTCACATAATGTATATAAAACCTCGATCCTGGCGAGTAACTTATCCACTTCTTGTGCGGAATCGGTATCGTTTGTTGTCTGGGCGCAAATTGTCGCCTTCGATCTCTGGCTATGAGCCCGACAGTACTCCTTAACGGACCCACATGAGTTAGAAAAGTTAGAAACATGATTTCACCCCAATGTCTCTTTTCAGGAAGGGATGGGCCACCAAACCCTTGCACAGTCTTTGTGTGTGTGTGTGTGTGTGTGTGTGTGTGTGTGTGTGTGTGTGATAGTGCTCACAAAAACAACCTGTGCATCAGAACTTGCGCTTTCCAAGACAGGTTGCTTTCCACTTGCTCCTTACCATACCTTGTGAATTCCTATCTACATACGTGCGGATGCATTGTGCACCAACCTCTCTAGCTATACCCTCAAGAAAAAAGTGACCAACGGCTAGAATAGTTAAAGACATCATTGACGATGCTTTTCTGGGAAGCCCCAAATTACATTTACAGCTTTTTGTTGTTCAGCATTTTTGCGTGTAATCAAAATGCCTAATAACATACTAGACAAAACAAACGCAAAGCCATATGGATGCGCGTTAAAGTCATGCATTTTGCTAACCATGGCATGTGCTAATGGCCCCTATGGTAGCAAATGAGGTAAAATCCCCATTTCATAATACTTGTACTTATTTTCATAATTCAAGAAATCGAAACCTTGAATTGTATTATTTATGATCAATTATTATTCAGGAGGGCTACTTACAACTCAGTTTTTCTTCGCTAACATTTGAATAGAAGAGGGTATTTACGATAGATGGGTATAATGATTATATGATAAAATTAATACATATTCTGCTATAATATTTTGGCAGAATAATGATGGGGGTATTTAGGTGTCTGTAGCTGTAAATATTAGTATGAGCTTGATACTACATTATAATAAGTGTTAAGTCTGAAAAGCAGCTTCCCATGCAACCGTGGAATGTATATGCAAATGAAGTGTTTTGGTTCCTTCAGCGGCAGTCTAGTTGTTTGCGCCAATTCCTGAATGAGGCGGAAACAAGGGTTAGGGATTCACCGTTTGGACACTGTCATACATATTTCAAAAGTCCAAATTACAGATTTTTTAAAATCTTTATTAAAAAACTAATTCGTTATGATTTACAATTAAATAAGAACAATTTGTATGCAACCTACACAACTTCCGTTGACGGCTATAGTTTAACCTTCAGTATAAACGAAACACCACAGCTAACTAGATGAAGTTCTGCGCATGCTCAGCAGATAACATTCAAGGAATAAACCTAAAGATATTAGGTTTTTTTACACGCTGGGAGATGAGCCATTGTATATATGCATGGTTTTCTATTGAATCTGTCGGTCGTGTAACGGGCACAACATTTTAATTTATGACATTTTATATTCTTATGAGCGTAGGAGAGACAGTCCAACAAAGAAAGTGCTCTTGTATGTAAAGAATTAAATTACCCCAAAACACGCATCTTCCCAGAAAACCAAATCCAAAAAGAGGATGCTCTAGAGTCCTCCACTACCATGGCAAGAGTAAAACACAACAACATCAATTGAATAATTGGTAAATCATAATTACTACATACCATGGTATGCACTACAGCTAATTGTCTATCTTTGGTGTCCTGGTAAAGTAAAACATTAGTAGTTGTATGTGGTTATTGGGGGTCAAACGGAAATTAGCATTAGCCAATAGACTTTCACGAGAGCAAACCTTGGGGTCAAAAGGAAAATTCTATGTTAATTTGTCAGTAGTATTAAAGTAGGAATTGGTTTATATGGTCAAACGTGATTATGGCGTCAAACGTTGACAGTGTTACAAGTGGCGGGCCTCAACTGGGTCACATAGTAACATTGTTAGAGTTGACCTCAACGTGTGCTACATTAGGTACATATGCGAAATGCTATGTTAAATTTGTCCATTCGTTTAACATGGGAATGGAATAAGGAGTCAAAAGCGTTTATGGAGTCAAAGGCGTTGATGGAGGCAAAAGTGTTTACAGGGAAAAAATCTTAACTTTGTGATTGTTATGTGCTGTTTCTATACGGAAAAATGTACGAGAATTGTAATGTTAACATTTTCAGATACAATCCATAACACCACATATCTAATCCAACCAAACCCAACCTCAGGTTTTATTACAATCCAATACAACACATCTGCAAACCAGCACATTCTTTTGACTACAATCCAATACACCATATATACCATCCAACACCCACTTTTTGACTACAATCCAATAAACCACATAGACAATCCAGAACCTAATGTTTATATACAGTGCAAACACAACACATATTTAATCCATCACCGTTGGTTACTATCTAAACATTTATAAGAGTCATGGGGAGATTAACATGGGAATAGCTGCATATTATTTAACACCCCATACACATTAACAAAAACTTCTTCTGTAGAGTCTAAACGCCTAAACATACTATCAGACTAAAATAAGTATGGTATAAAAGCACACCACCTATACCATCCAACATCCTATAAACACTGTCAAAAACGTAATGTGTAGTATATAAGAATTTTCGTCAACTATGAAATGAATAGGGTGTGATGACTAAGGAATAACGACGACACAAAATATAGTATTCCACACACCATAACAACATTATCCAGTACCCCATGAGTTCTTACGTCACTTATCCAAAGTATAAACACTCAAACCAAAGCAATAGTGGGTATCTAGACTGCTTACTGAATTCCTTTACTTAGGGTCGCTTGTTCCAAACAAGGCATGTACGACTAATTTCTGTCCCCAAAATGGACTTCTTAATTGATCGTGTGGGTGATCTCAGAGCCACACCCAAACACTCGTTTATGCATTCAAAGTATGTTTTTCAATTGCGTCCTATTCCGTGACAATTAAGCCCTTGGGACATTACATGCGTTGTAATTGTACCATACACATACTCATCATGATACAGTTTGTAACACAGTAGGACATTTGGTGGGGATCAATCTCCACTCAAGACGCCACCCCGGTTCCGTGCATACACCCTCATCGGAGCACCTGTTTACTACACTCGTCTTTGATTATCAGCGAGTCGATGGCATTGAAGCGATCTGATGGGGGCTCCAAAAGTCGGCCGAAATGTGCAAGAAACGCCAAAGTCGTACCTATTTATTAAATCTAGCCCAGTTGTCCAGTGGGAGGTCATTATTATCAATATTGTTTTAGCCACCTGTGCAATTAGGTCAATTAATTAGACTTGAAAATTTAATTACAAATTCATCCAAGTTAGAATTTCGAGCACCAAGTGTACATCCATCACCAAATAATAACCAAATCTGTGAGTATAAGTAACTCATAATGTTTTTTGTGTAAACCAATTTATAAAATCAGTTTTAATTTTGATGGCAGTCTATAAAGGATCAAATTAGGATTTCAAGTAATATACACAAAGAGTTTTCAAAAAAACTGAATGGAAACCCTCACACAGTCAAGTAACCTAGTCAGTATTCGGCTTCCTTTCTGGTCGTATGTACTGGCAAACAGGTTTTCTTCTTCCATGTATCTGCATGACATCTCCATTAGTTGGTTCCTCTAGTATATTCTGATGGCGGCCTCTTTTCTCCGGAATAACCGCCTCAAGTCAAACTAAAGAGGATTACTCCCAATTTATTTCTGCCTGCAGCTCAACTGACACAATGAACTCCAGGTGGTTCCCCTTCCAACATCTTGTTGTGGCTGCCTCTTCGTTTCCAAATGACTGCCTCCCATTCAAGTCCGGCTGGGTTCCTCGTTGGTTTATTCTTCAGACAGTTGCTTCTAGTTTGTTGCTTTATTTGTTTCCGTACGATATCAAAAGCCTCTCATCAGGAGATTCAGTGAGGGATTTTGGTAATCTATAGGCAGCGAAACTGCCACGCGAATGCTCCTATGCTCCATTTTTTACTAGCTCATCATTACCTACACGTGGCAGAACGTGAATTATGTGCTTCAGCCCCGCTCTTCTCATCCTGTAGCAAGCACGGTGCTGTACGGTGTTTGTCGTTGCTATCGAATGAAATGATTGCCACACTGACAAATACACGGCCTTATATGACTCAAGCATGGATGTGGTGGTATAAATCCCTAAGATTCGGCTATGTGGACATGATTAAAACATAACCAAGAAAACAAATGTGAGAGAGCATATTCATACACATAAAAACGACAAGACAACACTATTTCAAAGATCAACATATTTAATTATACGAAGAAGCATCTCAAATGCAACTACAAATCCGCATCTCAACAATTCTGAAATGAAAATATTTACAAGGTTGACAGCCAATTAGCCCAATGACCTTAGTGATTATGATGCAATAAGAGCTATTTGGCCCGTTTGAGTTATGTGATTTGGATGCAATAAGAGCCGACTAGCCAGTGCTTTGAGTGATTTTGATCCAATAACAGCCGATTGACACGGTGCTTGGAGTGAATTGGACGCAATATGAGCTGACTGACCCATTCAGCTGAGTGATGCCTATACATTTGACTACCTAATGTGACGACATTGACGATTCCCCGAGTTAGCACGCATTGAAAAGTAAATGAATGGCGCTTGATGTGACTTAATCTTAGTTCTCACTCGTCTCAAAGCACTTTAAAAAGTGCCAGTTGACATTTACCAATGTCCTTCAAATATTCCTCCATTTAATCTTTGATTTTATGATTCTCTTTATGGATTGGGTGCCAGGGGCTGATATGTACTATTGAAGAATGATGCACTATAATTTGTTCTCTGTCTCTCTCGTTCTGTCCTTTTATGCCTGTCTGTCTATCTTGCCAAAATATTTCTCTCACGAGTCAAACCTTTCTTAACCCACCTAGCCAACGCCTCACCCATCCTCTCGTTCGTGTTAAATAGAACTTTAAAAATACATTGCCTGAATGTTTGAATGTTTATTTTCTCTAAGGTCAGTATCAACCCCTTCCTCTATTTCAGTAATATTCTGAAACCCTTAAATAGGAATCCAAGAAGTACAAATTAAAACTCGTGTTAGTGTGAGATGCAGAAAGGACTGGAACAGAAAAGAACAAAACAGAAAAAAACAGAACATGTCTTTGACTCTTGTTCAAAAGTGATATCATGTGACATCTCTCATGGCGACATGTGATCTTCGCGAAACTCTTTGAACTATCAAGGATATATGTGTATGGCCAATATGGGACAATTCTAGACTTAAAGGGTTGAGGGCCGGTTTAGGTAGTTAATATCCACCGAAGCTAATACTTTTAAGGGATTAGCTAGATTAGCGCCTCGGAATTTTGTGATCGTAGATTAGGCAACAAGTACTCTGTGACCAAACGATAGTAATACTTTCTAGAACGATGATTTTTATTTAATAATGTTGAATCATAAGATATAGACAGAGATAAAGAAGAAGTACAAATGTGCTAAACATTACTATACAGCTAGATTGCTGCATAAAGTAGGCAATCAGGTAAATTCTAGAAAACGTAAAATCTTGATTATCAAGAAAGGGAAAGACTGAAAGACGGAGAGAAAGCAGAAACAAAAACAACAAATAATGATGACTTAAACACTGAAATAACAAGGGTTGTGTTACATAATAAAACGTCAAATTTCAAACAGTTGTATATGTGTGAATAAGGTTTTTCATTCTTTCACGACTTTCTCCCTAAGTTATGGAAGTTTTCATACACACTCGATCCAAAAATAAACGTTCAAAGCGAGAAACCTGTTGCGCAGACAACCATAATATACACTCGCTTGAACACACTAAATGATGATTATATTTTGCGTAGCTTTATCACTGTTACTACTATCAGTATATATATATATATATATATATATATATATATATATATATATATATATATATATATATATATATATATATATATATATATATATATATATATATTACAGTCTGTAAAGCAATCACTGCATCGTTGTTCATCAGGGTGAGAACTATGGCCAATTTCGACGTTTATACCTTAACACTTCATTTATGATGCCATATTTTGATTACACTTATCCTATATCACAATTCATTACATCATTAACTGAATTAAAAATCTCCTCTAAGGTCAAAAATAAAAATTATTCCATTCACTATTTGAATCATGCATTGACTATCAGAGATGTTTCGACGGGTGAAAATGGAAAATGTCAGCGGCACATCGGTTTGCCAGGCGCTTTCTCACGGTCCCTCGGAATTCAAGAAGGAGCAAGCATTAAGTTTAACGTCAGAGAGTAAGTTAGGCGTAGGCATTAGTCCAAATTTTGGCCACTAACTTTGAAGTATTCCGCCTCGTCTGGTCAGAAATGATCCGATGTTAGTGTTTCCTCCATCCCTCTTGCGAGCATTGTTTTACATTGTGTATGAGTGGTTCCCTAACACTAACAGTGTTTCTATTTTAGTTACTCTACATCTCCCTTTGACCACTGGAGGTGCCATTATCTATATCCCATTATTGAACGGTTCTCAGTGGTTGAATTTTGGTCACTGAGAAAAGTTTCTTATTATGTCTGCCAGAATTTGATTCCTCTGGTACGAATGGTTCAACAGAATTCGATTTTCTCTCTCGCAGGAATATTCCAAAAATGCTCCTTTTGTTCAAATTTTCTTTCATGCCTTCGTTCAAACGTCTCCATTTCTGTGCCTGCTCGCTCCTCTTCTTTAGTTTTCTGAGTTTGTCTCTAGCCTGAGCATGCAAATAATAAACTGTAAAATTATTTACAATGACTGGTACAGATAGGGCTATGACTAAAATACCGCTGATTGCACAACATGTACCTACAATATAACCTGGTACGGATTTTGGTACAATGTCACCGTATCCAATTGTAGTCATGGTAATAATTGCCCACCAAAATGCCATCGGTATATGCTCTATTTCTGTTTCAATTCCGGAAAATAATTCCATATAGTACTCAATACACGCAAATATTATAACTCCAATTAGAACAACTATCAGTAACAAAAGCAGCTCTTTAGTACTGGCAGCAATGGTGTACATCAAAATCTTCAATGCAAGGAAATGTTTCATTAGCGCAAATAGTCGGAATATTCTGAGAATTCGTGTGGCAAAAAGTACCTGGATGACATCCAGAATTTCGATTGGTTCTGGGTGAAGCATGATGATCATTACTCCTATGTAATAGGGCACGAGAGCGAACAAGTCAATAAGTGTGGTTGGTGACCTGAGAAACTTCAGTCTATTTGGTGAAGCCAAAAGTTTGACAATAAGCTCGATAAATAAGAATAAGTTACAGATGTTATCGATGAGTAGTAAAACATCTGTTGGAGAAATATCGGTGAAAATGTCGAATTCATGCCGTAGATCCTGGCTAGTGATGTTCTTGGAACTGTCAGGCGCATGCGCAGAAACGTCATCAAACATCGGCAAGGTCTCCACCACAAAAACAGTAATGGATATGAGGACGACCATTAAGGAAACAATGGCAAAGATCTGAAAGTATGAAGGAAAAATATAAAAAGAAGACAATTGTATAGAAGAAACAATATCTGAGTCCTGCGTGGAAGAATGAAGGTACGAACAGAAGAACGGGAAAATAAAGACTTTCGGGTTAAAATGATGCGATATCCGGTACATTTTTGTGCGAACATTGAACTTTATGGTCTTCTTTTTTAATGGATTGTCAACGGTCTGTGATGAAAAGGAAAGCGTTCTCTATCCCTGTATATGACGCGATTATACAAAACATGAGAGCACTGGTCATAGTCTGAGTCATTACATTTGCGAATAGGTATGAATATTTCTCCAAAATATTTATGTTTATATGATCAGAATGGTATTTTCAATAGTGAGTGTCTCACGTTTTGTTGGAGAAATTGCGAATACTATGTTCATTTGTTTGCTCGATTGAAAAGTTCTTTTGTGACTTTATCGTCTCTAATATAAAGAGAAGACAATTATATCAGAGAAACAATATCTTCGTCCTGCGTGGAAGAAAAAATGCACGAACAGAAGAAACGAAGAAATGTAGACTTTCGGGTTAAGATGATGTGATATTTGGTACCCTGTATATGACGCGATAATACAAAACAGGACGGTAATTAGAATTTTATTCGTAGACCTATCATCAAATTTTGATGATGTTGCTACATAAATTATATCAACAAATAATGCTACAAATTCTCATTGTTATGGGGTTTATCCTATATCTATAGGAGATAACAAGATGTTAGTTGGCGAGATCCTGTTTCTAATTTTAAGGAAATTTCCACAGCAGTACCACATGTATCATTTCTAGGCCCTCTCTTTTTTCATTTCATCTATAAATAATTTTCACAAAGTGTTTGAAATATTCCTGAGTGTCCATGGATGCAGAGGACACAGAACTATATATTAGTGATATGACTCAAGGGACTACTGGTCATAGTCTGAATCATTACATTTGCGAAAAGTTATGAACATTTCTCCAAAATAACAATTTAAATAATCAGAATGGTATTTTCAATAGTGAGTGTCTCACGTTTGATGTGGAAATTGCGAATACTATGTTCATTTATTTCCTCGGTTGAAATGTTCTTTTCTGACTTTATCATCTCTAATTTCGAGTGGACGAAACAGCCGTTTAGTTCATCCACAAACAAAACTAAAGCTTCTGTTACAAGAGCGTACATTGTTTATTTACAAAATAGATAGATAGATAGATAGATAGATAGATAGATAGATAGATAGATAGATACTGAACACAATCGTGTTTAATAATAATGAACTAATATAATGTTACCCGCTGTTTGAATTAGCTTTTATAATATTATGTTATATTCATTTGCAAAACCAAGTATAGATAGTATCGCATGATAGTATCGCATGATAGCATGCGCGCCATGTCGTGATAGCCTGTCTCGGATCTAACTGTGGTAGAAATCGTACATATGGCAATTGCTCATGTTGAGGTTATATTGAGCGGTTTAACTTTATGGTGGTCTTGGATGAATGAACAGCCACATGGTTTCTGTTAAAGACCTTTTGTGTCTTAAATGTTGGGATGGCAATCAGACTATACAGTTTGTCCTCCTAGCCGTCAGGCCGCACAAATCAACTCGAATGTCCTTCTTTTGATTTCTATGCTTTCCCAATAGCATTCTTTCGCTTAAATGTCCTTCTTTTGATTTCTATGTTTTCTCAATAGCATTCTTTCGTTTAAGCATGTCTTTACTGAACACTATATTTATATTAGAAGGCCCGTGTTTTGCTGTGTGTTCGACGCCATCCGTGTACTTTGGTCGAACTTCAGAACACAGTGAAACTTGGTTTCCCAATATTGATGCAAAGCTGAATGTTTCTGTAATGTACCATATATTGCTCCTTGTTTGTTGCCTTGACATTTATTGCTTCCAGTAAACGTACTCCTCAGTTTGCTCATAAAAGCATGCTGATAATCGCTAAGCCAGTCCTCCAGAACGCTCATTGGTTGTTGATCTTGTCGCCACTTCTTCATGAAAGAGTGACGTGCCAAACATGTAGCAGACTGCGTCATCCAGAAAGGCTTTGGGGTCATCTACATCCATTAAAAGTGCACCCGGATAACGAATCTCCTATTTAATTTTATCGACTTGGAAAATGCATTTGACAGAAGGGATAATCCTTGGAACATTATTTAAAAGATGGTAAATATCATCAAGATCTTATATAATGACTTGAACTACAATGCCATGTGTGGAGACAAAGCAGCATAGAGCTTCAAGATTAGGGACGGAGTAAAACAAGGATCGATCAATTTCCCTTTCCTATATCTCCTAGCAATGGAATGGTTGATGAAAGAGACAATCAGGGACAAGAATCCAGGAATTCAATAGTCACTAACCTCCAACTCTTATAACCACTTGAGCCATGTAGTGCGACAATCCCTTCCAGTGTTAATTGCCCTTTTAATTGGAACTTTAAAGAGACTAATAGTGCGAATGTCAAGAATAAAAAGTAATTAAGAGAAATAGACTCACGGCTGTGAGGTGGACTGTGTTTCGTTACTATGATAATGGTTATAACTGTTGTAAATAAAATCAACAAACAGGTTAAGATTACATTTGTTTCATTTAAACTGGTGTGTGACATCAATCCGTCACTAATACATCGTCATGTTTACATCAGCAATGATGCCTTGTCTGGATGACGATAGCGTTTTAATCATTTGCTTCATCTACGATAAAACAATCTAAGTTTGTTCCTGAAGCATTTTCACAAATTACAGACCTATATTTTATGGCGAGTAAGCTTTTATTGTGTGGTGATATATTTAGTCGCAATGTGTATACCGAATTTGATAAATACCCCTAGTAAATCATTGGGTTGTCAAATAAGAATGCGATATCAATATTCCTATTTAATCAAAAAGAAGTTTCAAAGATTACACAGTTTATGTCAGGAGCTGAGGCTTTTATCGAACCTGGGTAAATATGACCGAGAACTTGAAAAGACGTTTAATACGCAAAGAGGCGGAAATACTATGTAGGATTTAAGGCATATTATATGTTCTGTTTTGTTCAGCAACATATTCACACATTACTAGTAGAATCAAATGAAAGGGAGATGAAATATAATGAAGGGTCAAAAGAAAGACAAACAAAATGCAATAACAAATGGATGCATAAGATGAATGAATGACTATAAAATGCAATGACAAACTATACAATTTGTAAACCTTTAAAACCTGTGTGTGAACTAGAGATTACATGTACCATGGGAATATTGACAGAATGATGGATTGTATCCCACGTATTTTTAGAAACTAATTTAATGCAGATTTATGAGGAAGGTGCTTGACATGGTCAGAACGCTTTCTTTAGTATTTTTAACCAAATATTTCTTGATAGTCTCCTACTCAAATGCAATGTAAAATGTATTCACAAGCCAAAATGACCTTGTCCAAATTACCTGTATCATCATATATTTATTCAATTATTCATATAAACAAACTTATCATTGCAAAAATTAGTGTCTCTTAGTACTAGGATTAAAATAACTGTGTAAGTATATTAGCTTAAATCAATAAGACTCACATCATGTCAGACAAGTTGTATATTTATGTACGAGATCAAGTACTTTGCCCCCCACCGTCCGTCTCTCTCTCTCTCTCTCTCTCTCTCTCTCTCTCTCTCTCTCTCTCTCTCTCTCTCTCTCTCATCGCCATATAAGAAGATTTGTTTATAATTGATGGAGGACTCAAATGTCATTCATTATGTATTCTGGTCTCTATGCAGAATATCATCAAGCTGAATTCAACACTGCAGATAAGCAATAAAGACTATAGATTTTAGATTGTTATTATGTCCATTATTGATATATTGAAGCAACCTATCCCTGTATTAGCTGAATGAAAGAAGCAGTGAATCATCGACTGGATGTAGTATACTGAAGAACAAGAAAAAGGAAAAGATAAGGAAGATGATAATTATCAGATTTAAAGGAATTCCTTCAAACTTTTACATTTTAATGCTGCTGTGGTGTTTCAAACATGTATAGCTATAATATTAATTATAAAAACCTCAGCCATCGAAAATCTACTTACTTTCCCAAGAACCTGGTAAGAAAAGCTTGAATATATCCTAATGACGATGACGTAGGATGGTAACACTGAAACAGCAGATAAGCGATAAACGTTCTTTAGGCAACGGCATAAATTATGACCAAAATTTGATTTTAATGCTAGAGATTCAGAGATATCCGAAAAGAATTAATTAATGATAACATCTTTTAATGTGCGGAAATTACAAGTTATATTCGGGATCAAATTATATTAATTCAATAATACGCCTGGGGCGGTGTTGAGTTATTGGATTAAAACTGATTACCAGTGCTTTCATGGAACGATATGGGTCCTGGATCGCCTTCCATAGTTTGGGTCTGGTCCGAGTCCAAGGGGAGGCCCGGTCATCAGTATAGACATCTTTATGTAGCTCTTCTTCATCCCTTTCAAACGATTTTAGCATCTCCTCCGTGTCCTCGTAACTAATGTACTTTACCCAACAACATTGCTGAATCTCCTTTTCATCCAACTCCCAGTAGTCGATTTCAGCCTTGGCAACGGGTCCACAAATATCGCTTGGCATGTGTAATTGTCCGATTCGGTAATAATTAAGAATATTGACAAACATATGAGGATTTCTGTCGAAATAAAAGTCCCGCTTTCCCGTCGTCTTTGCCGTCTCCGCTACAGCGTGGAGTCGTGTATTTGGCCATTTTTGTAGGGTGGATAATTTTGTCTCATGCCTTATGCCCCCTACGTTTAGAGTTACTATATCGTGCATCTCAGTGTCTATTCCGTATTCATTGTCGTCATCCGATGCTATCAAGACAACGTTTTGTCCATTGTGGCAGTTATTCTTCTTTGATTTGATCAAATTTCCATTAATATTTGTTTTTTGAATACGTGATCTTTTCATTGTCTCCATAACGAATTTCGAATTCACTTTTAGTTTTTGTTCACAAACCTAACCTATCATATTCCTATATCAGGAAACACTAATTAAAGAAAAATCTTGCAAGATACAACACAATATTATCACCAAACCGTTTGTTAACCCTTTTTGAAACTGAACTTTCTGTTTATCCAGCTTTTCTTACTTTAAGGACAATGCTGGGATATAATAAGTGGGTTAACTAATCAGCGTCATTTTGTGTCCATGAACAGGCACCTTCATAAGCTCTTGTTTAACCTTTAATGTGTCGGGATATTTTGATATCTCGGCTTCAAATTCTGTCCCTGATCGCTGACGGTGCTTATATTTTCTTACCAAATTGATTGGTATTGTTACGAATATCCATATCATATCCAACGGCCTGTTTGGATCGATTTTTATGCTAATGTGGTCCACCATTCACAGTTAAGCCCGTAATTATGACATCAACCCTAATTCGCATACGACATTCGTCAATAGCTCAAGAGAAGGTGAAGAGAGAAATACATGTTTGTGTTTTTATACACAAAGGAAAGTTACGGCGATATTTTTTATTCTAAACATAGCACTGTTTTCTAGTGTAGAAAATAGCGTGTATAATCGCTACAACAGAATGCAATGAACGTGTATCATGTCATCCAAACCTTGATAATTTTCAGGCCAGTCTTATTACAAATAAACGATTTCATGCATTATGGATGCCTAGAAAACTGAAGAAGACATTATTAACTTTAAAAGTATTTCCGACTCGTCTAAGCCGACACCAATGGGACATTCCTTACTGAGGCTATACTAAATAAATTCCTCCTCTGATATATTATGAAGAAACTCATTACAACCAGTGCCAATCTAACTTATGTCTCCAAAATATTCTCTTTGCTGGACAGTGTCCAGTGGCATGGATTATTACATCTGTATACCAATAACTGTATTGCTAACAAACTTGTAAAGTATTCGCAGAAACAGGTATTAGAACGGGACCATTGATTGGATACTAAACCAATGTGAATACTCCACGAGAAGAAAAAGAGTGTTTAGTTTCCTGTGACTAATATACCCTACATCTATATTACAATAAGAGGAATAATCAAGCATGAAAGGCCTATTACGCGCTCTACTATGATGAGACTGATTTTTTAATCACTCCAATCTATATAAATTACTACTTTATTTTGCCAAGATATAATCCAGTGGGCAGAAAAAAATTGCAAAAAGATGAAAGCATCAATTTGGAGAACTTCATTAAAATAACAATCCTCACGCAAAGAAATGAGTTTCCATGTCAAATGGAGAATTCGTGAGAATGGCAGGAGGCTGCTGTTTTTGACGTCTGCGGTACTTGGAAACCGTTTAACAGTCTAAACTTAATCCAGTTTGCAAACATATTTTTTTCCCGCAACAAATATATCTTTTCAGTTCCATAATTCGTGTCAGGACAAAGTTTACCAATGAGCATGGAACAACCACAAATGTTTAAATATGACGCTGTATAAAAGAACACCAGCAGCTCGAATACAATAATTTTCCATCTCATTTCGTTCGCCTCCCTTCAATCTCTTTGATGTTGAATTTCAAATTCATTATTCATTATCTGTATGACTGCAAAGCTATTGATTGAAAACTGCAATACGTTATTATGTGAACAAGGCAGTGTCGTTATTTGATCCATACATACATAGGTGTGAGTGCTTAGGTCAAAAATTCAAGAAATTATATCATGTTCGCACGTCAAGCATTTTGTTTATTGAATTTAACGTTGACTCACGATTAGGGTAAGTATTGAAATTTTCGAGAGACTAATTTTCTCTTTCCAGAACCGATCAATCTAACTGCATTTGCAAAACTTTTATCCATCTTGAAGTCCATAATTTATTATTAACGGATAACACATTAATTGTCAAAGTTCAATGTCACAAATGATTTTCATATTGAATGTCCCAACATCGAGAAAGTGTATACATCATCATGCTCGGATCAGACTCATTACTGTTGACTAGGAACAATAAGAATACAATGTTTTGACTATGATCAGAAGTAAATTGCGTGAGAGCAGATCTCAGTCTACACCGTTTTAAATCGAGCAAAGGTTTAGAATAATAATGACAAGAGCATCACTAGTAGTAGTAGTAGTAATAATAACAATAATAATAATAATAATAATAATAATAATAATAATAATAATGATGATGACAATGAGATGGAAGAAGGATAAACTTGGAGGAGTAGCAAGTAGATATGTGGTTTGAGTTTTGTTCAGATAGGTTTGTTTGAGAATAATGCTTCGTTCGAAATCTGGTCTTCAAATGTAAACAATTACTTTCCTTGGCTGAATGTTCTGGACTTTGGAGGTAATCCTTTATTTAGTTAAAGTAAAGCATTGTCAACAGTTTGCGTCCAAGCTAACGCTCCTGCTAAAAGAAATTCTCGGAAGCCCGGACTAGTTGTCTCTCGTACATCAACTACCTGATGACATTTCAGCTTACCTGGACTCGGATCACAATTATTTTTCCTATATAGTCTCTACATTTTTTTTTAGCACTTAACTTTCCACAGTGTCTAAATCCTAATGAATCATATGTCAATTTAAAATACACTCAATGATGAACTAATTGGAAGATCCTGTTAAAGATTACCTGATATGTGTTTGAGAGGCTGTAAACTAACCAACGTGCACTCGGTCACCGATTTCACTTCCGGATCAGTGTCAATGACTTATTATTCACTGAGCACTGTCGCCAAAATGCACACTGACAACCACATCATAATGCTCATATTGTAAAGAATAAACAATCACCTTTAAATCAATGCCAAGAATTCCTAAATATAACCCTCGTACAGTGGCGCCAGCAGAATTATTTTCAGGGGGTATCGGATGCAAACATGAGGTGAACAGCTATTATATTTGATGTATGTAGACCAAAACATGTATATAGATGAATTCCGGGTATGTGGGCAAGTGTTTCTATGCGCTAGAGGTCATGCTCGTGTGTCACAACTAAAATGAGAGAGGAAAAATGTCCTAAAAGTCCACTGGGACTGCATTCGTGGGTACTGAAACGAAAGTAATAATTGCGACCTGAGTCCTTTCAGGTGCTATATATCAGTGTGGTAATGTAAACTAATCCTTGTACATTATGCCGGCTGCATTGAACATGAAATAATGAGACGTTGGTATCGACATCTGACTATTGGAGAGCTTCCAAACTAATCGAACTCTTCCTTGTTCCAGATATCAGGCTAGATCAGAAAAGATATAAAATGTTTCACTTAATCTTATAGATCCATACATTGTAAGTAAATGACGTTCAAATGTGCTAGATATGGAGATGTCAAAATGATATTTGATGTGCAAACACAGGAAAAACATAAAACTGGACATAGTGACACTCAAAATGTGAACCATTGTTCATGTAGTAAAGTGACAATTCATGCCAAATACATATGAGGGTTCTTGAAGTATACTCGGTCATTTACAGGCTAAATAACTAATAAGATACTCTAGCAATCTTCAGGTCAAGGCATTGTAGGAGGTGGTGAGGTTTGAATATTGGTGCAACAATTAGTACATACCAGTATAAAGGACATTTAAGTGACAATGTACTAAATTAAATTATATTACCCTAAATAAGCTAATTAATTCCTGAAGGAAATAACATTTTTTGATATTTCAAGTGAATACAGAATCGTATGTGTCTCACAGATCAACTATATTAACAAATATATCCTATATCTTCAACTAAATGTCAAACTGCTGATCCCGAAAACTTGTAAACAAGGATGAGCATTTGCATCTGTGGGACATGTGCCATGGACTTGACAAGATCAATTACGCAAACATAATTCAAATTATCTTTTTGAGCATTTCTAGTGTACTTTTGAGTGTATCAGTTAATAATCATTAAATGGAATGGTTCTTGGAATGTGATATCAGCTGATGCTACAATACCACAATCTGTCAAAGTACTTACTTAAAGTATATTACAATGCATTATGGAAATTTTAAGTGCATACAGTCATATATATTTCTTACTGATCATAAATTTATGTACAGTGAGATCATATATGATGTATTGGATGTAAGAAAATTACTTGTCTACTGTTTAGAGTTACAGTTAACAAATATTATTAGTAATTAATATGCATACAGTAAAACGACTCATTAGAATCTGATATAAACTTACGTCACATTGTCGCAATTTGCAAATCAATGTCTTAACCAACGTGAACCATAAAGAGGAACGCAAATTATGTTAGACTTATTTTATGTTGCTGTTTTCTTACATGCAAGGTAACCAGACTGAAGAAAGAATATATTTTATCGGCACGATCTGTATTTTGGACATGTTTCTTTCTCTTACAGTTTAATATGGCTTACTAACCAACCAAAGTAGAATCTACTAAATAGTTTTCATCTATATTTTCTTGTTAAGTACTATATAACTATCTTTCTAAACATTTACTGAAAGCCATACAAGCAGCTATGAGTCACTTATGTAATCACCCCATTATAAACACGTAAATTAACTGCTTGGACCAATAATAAATATTACAATTGACCTAAAGGCAACTAGAAAGACTCTTCCTGTGATTTGAATAAAGATCTCATTCTGACTTTCAAAGATATTTTCGCTGACAAAATTTCAAAAGTATCTACCACTGCAACTAATAAATGGCGTAGGAATATTTACATGCTAAAATTAATGGGTGTCAACCCTACTGCCTGTATACATGTGCATAGTTACGTATATATTAAAATCATATTTGTAATTCACTGAAAACAAAATTTTAATTTAAACTTTGTAATTTTTTTTTATTTTAAAGTTCTATTTGTAAAGTCAATATTCACGAAATATGCAAACATCGTGTGACTATATTTAATAATAAACTTTGGACACCAATTAAACTTCTATTGTTAGGACACATACCGGACTCGAAGCGCAATTACATTTCCTATATAGTCTCGATATTTGTTTCTTAGAACTCAACTTTCCTCTATGTCCAAAATCCTAGCGAATCATATACTAATCTAAAATACCTTCAACCATGAACTCAAGGTGAAGTTGTTTTCATAGGTCTGTTTTCTTTGAGAGACTGGACTGCAAAGTACCCTGGGACACATATTCCACTTCCGGATCAGCATTAATGCTTCCTTACTCGCTGTCCACTGTCGCCGAAATACACAAAGACAACGTAACGCTCATATTCTAAAGAATAAGCAATTATCTTCAGATCAATACCACGAATGCCTAAATCTAACTTTGTATCACCACCAAAATGAGAGAGAAAAAATGGAATAAAAATAATCTGGGACTACATTTGTGGGTAATGAACCGAAAGTAATAATTCTGACCTGACGTCTGACATTTGCTCTTTTGTTGTTGTCTTCTTTAAATAAGTGTAATATAAGATCTCATAAGCCTCAATAGTTTTTCCAACTATTCTTCGAACAAAATGACAGACAGACAGGTAGAGATCGACACAGGTCGAATGAACATGACACATGAATAGATGGATGGTAGTAAATGGTTGAAATTTGTAGAATTATACTTGTGACTTGCTAGTATAATTCCCTGCTTCAGTAGTCTTTATCATCAGTTTGGAACACTAGTCTTATTTGTTAATGTCAAAGCAGGTTCCAAAAATTCATTATTGAGGCCCAATATTAAGATAAAGACGACCTACTAAAAGTACAGTTTCATATTTTTAAACTATAACGTTTCTCTTTATATAAATGAGTTTCAAATTTATTTGGTGATGTAAACCATCAGTCTGTCTTCGTTCCTTATACAAGAAGACTACTTTCTAAGATTAAATAGGGCCTAAAAACGATGTTTTTCTTAAATAATAAGGCGCAAGATTAAGACCTCACCCTAACGTCGTTACACAAAATGCTTTTAATATTAGACTAATAATACACCATATCTTTCATTTACCAATGAACAGTGTACCCTTTTTTGTAAATGCGCTAAAAATCAAACTCCATCTCCAAAATTTACTTAATATTTCTCCAAGACCTGTTGATAAAGACCAAATTTGGTGAATGGCAAAAGCGTTCAACACTAAATAGGATGGTATGAAAGAATTTCAGCCCTTATCTCCATGAAGATCAATTGTCTGTAAAAAAAAAAAATACAATATTCGAAAATTTGTTTTTATGTAACATCGAAGGTATATTGAAGAATCTTGTCACAATTTGGAGTTCTAGATACCAACCATCCCATTTTATCCCTATCTGCCATTTTGTTTTATTACTCGGAAAGAACGGCATTAAGAGTGAAGCAGAGTGAGATCATTTTAGTCAGAAACATATACAACGCTGTATCAACACATCCACCCCACTCCCTTCTCGAGAAGAAATCAATAAAAGAACAAAATTTCGGCTTCTGTATTGTATTTTTATACAGAGAATATTCAAGTATAGACAATGACTTATGCATGAGTGAATCGAGTTGTAATAATCATAACTGCACACAGACAGAATGAGCGACAGATCATTTTCCTATATGCATGTTGGATCAACTTGTCGATTTCTTCTTCCTTACATTGCTCTTAGGTTAAAAGCACCCAGTTTAGGTTCAGTTAACATGCTTCGTTTACATATCAGCTCAAAGTGGAATTCAACATTGCAGAATGGTTTCGATAAAGTATGTCAAAGGATGTAAGCATATTCAGATTAATTAATAATTCATGCAATATTTGTCCTCACTACACTGTAGCTAAGTATAAGAGTTAGTTGCAAACCAATTGCATACTTTAACGCAACAGAAAATGTATTATTTGCGTAATTTCAATATCAATAACACGTATAATCCTGGCTCTATCCCATTTTCATCAAATGTATATCTTTTTCATTTATGTCAAATTTGCATATCTTATGAAAACAACGAATCTCGAGTAAAAGTAAGATTTAATTCTGCTCTAAAACAATGCATTACGGTAATTGTTACCATTCTAGGTTTTAAAATATGTAACAGAAACAAAGTGAAACCAACAATTTAAGTAAACTCAACAATCAATTCATTTTGCTATACAAAATGAAAATTCAAGACACTCTTCCACTATTGTGAATTAAATTCCAAATAAGTCCAAAAATATAGGCTGTTCAGAATGAATTCTAATAGTCTTAAATGTTCTTATATAACACAATGATGCAATCCAGAATGTCTTCAAATGAGTTAAACGTAACTCAAAGTAGTTTGTATAAATCCAAAAGTGAATGAGCACCTTAGTAATTCCAATGAATATTTTAAATAAATTATTCCTCTCATATTATATCTGAAGACAACTGTAAGCTATGATCAGAAATGGATTCCCAGAGGTTGATCTAAATTAGGAAATAATTATTTGCTTATCAAAAGCCTATTTATATACAGTGTCACTTGACCTAGATATGAATCGTTTAAATGGACAACTCGTCAAATTGTAATCAAGACTGGTCCTTCAACAAAGATGTTATGTAAACATTCCGTTCAGATTATCTAAAGTACAATTTATAATCATTCACAAAATTTAAGCACACAATGTAGTTTTACTTAACAGTAAATATTTAGTCAGCTTCTTAGGAAAAACTGTGTAACCCATGGGAGCAATATCGTTTGCAGTTGGTGCATCAACAAGGGTCTCCACTTAGAACTGATTATTTCAGGAAATTGGGCAAAGTAGGCATTTGCAGGTTCCTTGGGAAGAAAGTTTCAAAGTTGTACAGTCACAAAACAATGAGTGTTCCAGACTTATTTGTAACAGCAATTGGTATATCAAGAATGTGTTCCCGTCTAAAAGAGGGATAGATTTCAAGAGAGTCCTGAAGATACAAACGTACTGATTTATTTAGGATTGATAAAACATCAAAAACAATAGTTATAATTCTGTGTAGCTATAAACCGTCAAACTGCATATACTGTGTAGCTATAAACGGCCAAACTGCATATACCATCGGAATATGACTACAATTGTTAGAGTTACGTTCAAAAATCAAAAGCATATTTGTAATGGCCAAGAAGCATTGGACTCTATCATTGAAAATTTTACTTTGTATTGCTACGTTCGTGAACCCACTGTGAGTATTACAAAATGATAATTACGACCTGGTTAAGGAATGTATCTTGAAGGGTTATGAGTTGGTATATGAGGCATAACGACAACGATTTAGAGACTGTAAACAAGGAACTGGAGAGACCCATGTCAAATTTGCAAGAGAAAATTAACAATTATTTGCTAGATCGTGCTCAGCCACGAGGGTGATTCAAGATCACAATAAGCAAAAGGTCGAAAGTTTAGAAAATACAGCTTGCACAGCTCATTCTGGCATAACTTATGGAAGACACGTTTCTGATAAGACTGATCCCAAATCCTTATCTCTTCCTAAGTGCACATATTGTAAGAAGACAACGCGCGTTATTTCTGATTGCAACAGGTTGACAAATAACAACAGAATAAAGTCAGAGTTATTCCAGCTGCTCTTATTCTGGCATTTTCTGGACTGCTAACCACTGCCATTCCTTGCTTGCTGTATTACATTTTTATGGTCAGGCTAACATACTGCAGTTAAGAATGGAATGCTGACCACTGGCATTGCTTGCTAGCTGTATTACAGTATTATGGTCAGGCTAGCAGACTGCAATTAGCAATGGATTGCTAACCACTGGTATTGCTTTTTGAGTATTTCAATATTATGGTCAGGCTAACAGACTGCTATTAACAATGGATTGCTAACTACTGGTATTGCTTTTTGTGTATTACAATATTATTGTCATCCTAACAGACAGCAATTAGCAATGGATTGTTAACCACTGACATTGCTTGCTAGCTATATTATATAATTAAAGACAGGCTAACAGACTGCTCTTAGCAATAGATGACTAACTATTGGCGTTGTTTGCTAGTCATATTGCATTATTATGGTCAGGATAACAGACTGCAATTAAAAACGGATTACTGACCACTGGTATTGTGTTCTAGATGCATTATATTATATAGGTCAGGCTAGCAGGCTGCAAAACACAATGAATTGCTGACCGCTGATGTTTCTGGCTAACCATGAGTTACACACTTAGGTCAGGACATTTTCACTAAATTTTATTAAAATGTGAATTTCTGGATAGAACTTGTAATCATATCGTCTAGGTCCCAAATAAGAAACGTGTCGATATTACATCCAACATGGCTGCATTGATAGCCATCTTGAAATTATTGTTATCGTTAAATAAGATCAGAGTTAGTTGCAATACTAAGCAATTAAAATAAAGAAATAGTCTAATTTGTGACTAATGGGGAAAAATAAAACTGATCAGTGGAGCGCTATTTCCTATAAAGCGATTCTAGTTTTGATTATGGTCACAATACTAATAGCAATTCCAGGTTTACGAAAAACTTAAATTACTACTTTTCAAATATCAATATATACAATAAAAGTATTGAATACTTTCCTAAAAGATATAGCTCATCAATGAAAGTTAAATCTCAATTCTATATCTTAGTCAATATTCAATTTTAAGTGATGGTAAACTATGCATACAATGCCAACTGCATAATTCCAAAAGCTTAAGAATTGGAAAATCGTTTTGAAATGGTAAGGTCATTCCATCTATACATCACTATACACATATCTACTGAACACCTATTGCCTGCACTGAGTGGTTTTTGTTAACTTACACTCAATGTTTGCAAGGAAAGGTCATTCCAGAAATATTCCAAAAGATATTAAACAACTTAAATAATCACAATAATAGACAGTTAATTTAATCATATCATCTACCACATTTTATTTGGTAATATGGAGTGGTTATTACTATTATGGTATGAAATTCGAATCAGATCACACACACAAAAATAATATGCTGCACAATTATTGGTATTTCTTGTTATGGTGGGGGTCAGCTATTTTAATGGTGTAATAGCACCTGCTGCTGTTGCATATATAGTACCTTCAGTGAAGAAAATACCCGACCAACCGAAAGGAAATGTTGTTTTTCCATTCAATGGAACCATAAAATCCCAGAACGCTGAATAAGTTTCCATACATTTGGGCATGCGTGATGGACAGCTCATATACTTCAAGGAGCAAAAAAAGTGAGACATCAATGTGAGGAGGGAGGAGGGAATCTGACGATAGCAGCAAGTAAGTACTATATAGTTAAAATTAGATTTTTCCACAAATGCTACATTTTAACAGCATTAATATCTTACCTGCTTCTAATACGTAGCAACATTTTTGAAACTGGTGGGAGGTGCGATGATTCCAAAACTGGATAATAATACATATAAGGAATACTCACCTTCAAACGAAAACAGGAGACTCGTGCGGAATGGACTAACTTGATAACTTTCAAGAGCAACGACAGTTGGGCCCAGTGAGAAATTGCCCTGGCTTTAATGGGCTAGCGAGAACAAAGTAGTGTGAGAGATACAAAATGCGGCCTTCAAAACACCGTTCAAGGAAGAAGAAGTTACATAAGCCCATGAGGTAGCAAAAGGCACGAACTGTATGAGCTTTAATTTACATAAAGGACAGTTACCTACCAGTAACTGATTGATAAGCTCTCTTGATAGTTAATGAAATTTACCTCGAAATTCATCATCATCTAATTATTCAGCTGCTTTTCGAAGGATGAAAAGTCATAAAGAAAAGATACATCTCAAATTCACATCAAATAATACAGAAAGTTATAACCAACCTTTTTCACTTCTGTTGTTGTTGTTGTTATAGGGTTTAACGCCATTTTTCAGCACAAGATAGGCTATACATGGCGGCCAGTATTAACGCTGGAGGAAGAACCCGGGAGAACCCGGAAACAACCACCGACCCACGAGAAACTACCGTCAAGCTTTCTCACATAATCACATTGGCCGAGCTGGAGACTCGAACCAACGCAGACAGAGGTGAGATGGCAGTGATCCGTAACGGAAAGCGCTTTAGATCACTCGGCCACTCAGGGCCCCTCATTTTCACTTTTGAACTTGTGAAAGCTTTGAACAAGGCCCATGATACACCCACTGGGTCAGACTATTTATATTAACAGTTTTGGAAACACATTTTGGAACCATCATTAATAGCTCTTTTGGACATTTTGAATGGTTTATGAACCACTGGTAATGCACCAAACATTTGAAAGATGGTACGCTAGCACCTTTTCCCAAACTTTGTAAGGATAGCACAGATACTAACAAATACCGTCCCGTTCCTTTATCGAGATGTGTGTGTAAAACAGGAGTCACAAAGTAGCGGCCCGCCAAGCCATATCCTGTGGCCCGCAAAATGACACGGTATCATGGGAGATAATAAAGGTGGCACGGCCCTTTGGCCATGGAAAATACCGTCATGCAGCCCTCAGGGTGGCTTGCGTTTGAGACCCCTGGTGTATAAGGATATGGCTGAAGTACCAACGATCATTAGGTAACTTATGTTTGAATCTTTAATTCACAATACGTTTAACAAGAAAAAATAGTACCTGTTTTCTTCGATTTGGAAATGATATATGAAACAACAAAGAGGTACTAAATAATGAATGGCCTTCACGATTTGTGGTCTAAAAGGCCGACTGCTCACTTTTATCTCGAACTTGCTTTCAAACATAGAATTCAAGATACGAGAGGGCACTGCTCTTTCTGATATGTACATGCAAGAGATGAGCGTAGCCCAGGGCAGTATTTCATCTGTTACACTTTAAAAACAGAAATTAATAACATCACAAAGTATTTTGATCCTATTGTGAAATGATCTCTATAGGTTGATTTTTCCAGATGTTTTCTCGATCGAAAGAATTACTTAGTATTGAACGACAATTGCAACAAAATATAAACAAGATTCAAAATTGGGTAATGCAGATGATTTCAAATTCTCAAAATCAAAAACAGCATGCATGTAATTTCTGTCAGCTGCAAAGATAAGATGATGTTCCTAAAAGCACAATGGACTGAACACCTGTACCGGTTGTTGAGGAAACACGATGCTTAGGTATTGTACTGGACAGAACCCTCAACTTTATTCCACAAATTAATAAACTAAAAGCTAAATGCCTGAAAGCCTTTTAATTACTTAATGTAGTAGCACACACTGGCTGGAGTGTTGATAGAAAAATCGTCTCAACCTATATAGAACCTTTGCTAGATCCAAATTGGAGTTTGGTTGTGTTGTTCAGCGAGAAAGGCATACTTAAAGATGATTGTGCCAATTCACTTTCAAGCAATACAGATTGCTTTGGGAGCATTTAGGACATCCACATGTGAAAGTCTTTTGGTTAAAGCAAATTAGCCACCTCTATCACATCATAGAGAAACATTATCTATACAATATGAACTAAAAGTATGATCTAACCTTAAAAACCCTATTATTATGACGGTATTATATGGCAAAAACAAAACATGATACCTAAACAAACTAAATGGCATAACTACCTTTGGCATTAGAATACTTCCCCAGGCTTTGAATTCATTTGAGTTCTCTAATGTAATTATGCCAGGAACTTTTACTAAGCAAATCTCAAACAGGTTTTTAATGGTTCTGTTTACCATTTCTTGTTCATTACATATACATTTAATTTTAACCGGTAGATCTACTGTTAAATAAGAACGTCTACCCAACATTTTGATCTCACAGAACCGGAAGGCAGCTTTTCCCACTGATGTCTACACCTCAATGTATTTTGATATCCTGAATCAAACTTTTATCAATTTTATTGTTTTCAAATATTCCATAAACAGTTTTAAAAGAAAACAATCGAGAAAGCATCGAAGAAGCGTTTTGTAAAAAAATAAAAAATATCACTGGTATTTTGTTTATGTTTGGAAAGGAACCTGTGTCGCTTCAACCCAAGTCATTTCAAACCTTCACTAGTCTCAAGTAGCCATAGCAGCATCATCGTGGAGAAAATACATTTATACTCAAGTGATACTGGACTCTTTGCAACTTAAAATATGATGCAAATATTTTATCTGTATACTTCAACTTTTATTCATTGTAAATATTGAACTTTAATTGGTTCTGTATCCCCAGTATTGAGCTTACAGATTGTCAAGCCAGCTATCTACATTCCAAGCCAATTAGCTACTATCACAGGGCATAGAAAACATAAAATAATAAAAACAAACATTCTTTTCTATCATATCAACAAATATATTCATGTTAGTTTTCTATTAATATTGTTTTAAAAAATACGCTTAATAACTATCATCGTTGTCCCATCCTAGAAACTAGATATTACTTGACGAAAGTAATACACTCTGAGTAACCTTTGGATGACAAACATCAGTACTGTACATAGTTCATGCATCAATAATTAAACACTAGGGGTAACACCTCACATAGAAATTACGCAGCGTGCAGTCCACTCTCCTTATCTCTATACTCATTTCCGTGTACACGGTAGACAATTATCATGGTGATGGTAACAGATCACATTAAACAATACAGTCATTAATATGAAAAGTTTCCCATTCAGTAAACTGCCTTGGAGAGAATGTGTCTTCTGAATAGGGTAGGATGTATATGTATCAAGCATAGATTATTCAATGTAACCATAATCACAATTACGTAACTTGCGTTAGTAAGGCACAAAATGTAGGTCAATGCGGCCTTCTTTGGTTTTAAGACCATTGTAGTAACATGCAAGCAGTCATCACGTTTCATGACTGGAACATAAACAACAAAGCTGAAGAACTGAACATTCAACACAAAATTAAAACAATATCAACGAACATATAACATTATTTTGCCCAAAAGAATCATGACACTTATTCAGATGCATCTACTCACAAAGTTTCATGATTCTTGGCAGGACAGTATGTTGCTATCTTTTGGGCTTGATTGGTACTGGAAAAATAGCAATATTTCACAAATATGATATGATAATATACTGGTATATGCAAAATGTAAATGGCTTTCCGTTAACAAACCAAATTTTGTTTGTTTTAAGACTGAATAACGCATTGCTATTTCAGTCATTCATCTCGGTTGGTCGACTGATATATAAATATATTCAAACGTGGTATCCTAGTGTTTAGAATCCTATAAAAGAACTTAAGATATTTTAAAAATCTTTTAATTCCGAACACATCTGCCAAAAATGTATAGTACCATATAACGGTCTTCCCTACAACAAATCACACAGTTTCCAACTGAAACTAGAAGGTGCACTATTTGGATATATATGAAACAAAATGTGAATTGTGTGCTGCACAAGATATAGGTCACTAATTTCGCTATGCTTTGCAATATAAATATTTTGCTGAAATAAGAAAGCAGTATACAGACAAGTCGTATCTCAAAAGTGTTGATGCATACAAATTTAGCATGTAGTTAAGTAATACAGATGTTAACAGATTAAATTAAAGAAACTCAAGGATGTGATATTTCAATCATTCTGTATCCATATAAACACAAAATGGTTACGCATATTACCACTTCATTCCATTTGTGATTATGTCCAAAATATTGCCAAAATATTGCTCTCTCTCTCTCTCTCTCTCTCTCTCTCTCTCTCTCTCTCTCTCTCTCTCTCTCTCTCTTCTGTTCCTTTTTCTGTCCGTTATACCACCACCATTAATAATTTGTACTTTGTCTCATATTTGCATTCTTAGACCTAAAGTTCAGCTCCGTTCTATCATGCGTTATTCATTCTGTATTTTATTGCAATTGATATACGGGTGAAAGTTACTATCTATTGCTCGTTTCATAGGCACTGTCTCACATTAATGAATACATTTTACAGAGGAAAAGGAACTAGTGCTAAACCCATCACACACTCTGACATCCGCCTTGTCCTGCTCGAATCGAATCTGCAAATCTTGGATAACGAGTCCGACACGCTACCAAGTCAGTTTATTTGACTCTTCAAGTACACATGAACGCTACTTGCATGCTCAAATATTTTTGCAAAGCACCATTGTATTTTTATATGATGGTAGGAAAGAATAGTAAAAGTTCTTGTCTTTTTTCTCGATATTCATTTGTTGTCCAAAACATAAACTGTTAAATTTAAAAACAAAACTGTGAAAGTTCGCAACGTTTTATCGTTACAGTCAAAATAAATGATTATTTATGTTTCACAGCTGTATTTTCAACATCTCCAAGGTTTGCCTCAAATAGGACAATTAAGTCGTCTTTCACCGTTTATATACACTTTACCTAAGAAGTTTTTTTTAGGCATTCGGTAGAACATACTGATTAGTCACGTCTGTAAGCACACCTCTCGATCAAGGATTGTTGGGTAATAAAATGAAATAATCATTAGTAACAAATTTTTTAATGACCACGATAATACTATTGTCCCTACAAATTTTCTGTATCTCCAGTTTTGAATGCCAAACAATTGTTAACAAGCACGGACTTTCTATCTTGGTGTGTGAAGGTACATGGTTACATTACCAATGGATAAAAATGTTTAGATTAGAAGAACTGTGTGATGAATTTGTCATGGTGGTAATCACAGAGCTTGTTCAGCATGAGTCGACTGAATAACCTTTGTCTAAGGACTGATATATATTCTTCAGTTTATCTACCGACCATTTTGCATTTGTCGTATATGTAACTTGTGGGTCACCGAACCTAGACAAACCTGTTGATAACTGCCTACCGGGCAGGGGGCTAAAGGGTTTGTGCTCCATATGTGTATAATCTTTATCTTTAGAAAGTATGTTACGATCATAAAGGTGCCAGATACAAGCACATAATACTCTTGCCGCACAATTCGCCCATTTTTATTTTACATTTATGATTTTCGCCATGGCTACATATCCGATGTAAGTATTAGTCCTGCAATGTAAAAAGTGCATCTTGATTTTTCTAATTGGTTTAAACACGCAATGAGCAAACCGTGTGCATCCTAAAACAGCTTTACGCTAGTAAAAACATATTTCACATAATTTATATAAAACCTCGATCCTGGCGAGTCACTTATCCACTTCTTGTGCGGAATCGGTATCGTTTGTTGTCTGGGCGCAAATTGTCGCCTTCGGTCTCTGGCTATGAGCCCGAAAGTATTCCTTAACGGACCCACATGACTTAAAAAAGCTAGAAACATGATTTCACCCCAATGTCTCTTTTAAGGCAGGGATGGGCCACCAAACCCTTGCACAGTATTTGTGTGTGTGTGTGTGTGTGTGTGTGTGTGTGTGTGTGTGTTCGTGTGTGACAGTGCTCACAAAAACAACCTCTGCATCAGAACTTGCGCTTTCCAAGACAGGTTGCTTTCCACTTGCTCCTTACCATACCTTGTGAATTCCTATTTACATACATGCGGATGCATTGTTTCCCAACCTCTCTAGCTATACCCTCAAGAAAAAAAGTGACCAACGGCTAGAATAGTTAAAGACATCATTAACAATGCTTTTCTGGGAAGACCCAAATTACATTTACAGGTTTTTCTTGTTCAGCATTTTTGCGTGTAATCAAATGCCCAACACAATACTAGAAAAAATAAAAGAAACGCCCTATGGATGGGCGTTAAAGTTATGCATTTTGTTCACCATGGCATGTGCTAATGGCCCCTATGGTAGCAAATGAGGTAAAATCTCCATTTCATAATACTTGTACTTATTTTCATAATTCAAGAAATCGAAAACTTGAATTGTATTATTTATGATCAATTATTATTCAGGAGGGCTACTTACAACTCAGTTTTTCTTCGCTAATATTTGAATAGAAGAGGGTATTTACGATAGATGGGTATAATGGTTATATGATAAAATTAATACATATTCTGCTATAATATTTTGGCAGAATAATCATGGTAATATGGGTGTCTGTAGCTGTATTATTAGTATGAGCTTGATACTACATTATAATAAGCATTAAGTCCGAAAGCAGCTTCCCATACAAGCGTGGAATGTATATGCAAATGACGTGTTTTGGTTCCTTCAGCGGCAGTCTAGCTGTTTGCGCCAATTCCTGACTGAGGCGGAAACAAGGGTTAGGCATTCATCGTTTGGACACTGTCATACACATTTCAAAAGTCCAAATTACAGATTTGTTATAATCTTTATTGAAAAAATAATTCATTATGATTTATAATTAAATAAGAACAATTTGTATGCAACCTACACAACTTCCGCTGACGGCTATAGTTTAACTTTCAGCATAAATGAAACACCACAGCTAACTAGATGAAGTTCTGCGCATGCTCAGCAGTTAACATTCAAGGAATAAAGCTAAAGAAATTAGGTTGTTTTACACGATGGGAGATGAGCCATTTTATATATGCATGGTTTTCTATTGAATTTATCGGTCGTGTAACGGGCACAACATTTTAATTTATGACATTTTATATTGGTATGGGCGTAGAAAAGACAGTCCAACAAAGAAAGTACTCTTGTATGTAAAGAATTAAATTACCCCAAAACACGCATCTTCCCAGAAAACCAAATCCAAAAAGAGGATGCTCTAGAGTCCTCCAATAACATTATATATATATATATGTATATATGTATATTCTATACCATGGCAAGAGTAAAACACAACAACATCAATTGAATAATTGGTAAATCATAATTACTACATGCCATGGTATAGAATTGCTAATTGTGTATTTTTAGTGTCCTGGTAAAGTAAAACATGAGTAGTTGTATGTGGTTATTGGGGGTCAAACGGAAATTAGCATTAGCCAATAGACTTTCACGAGGGCAAACCTTGGGGTCAAAAAGGGAAATTCTATGTTAATTTGTCAGTAGTATTAAAGTGGGAATGGGTTTATATGGTCAAACGTGTTTATGGCGTCAAACGTTGACAGTGTTACAAGTGGCGGGCCTCAACTGGGTGACATAGTAACATTGTTAGAGTTGACCTTAACGTGTGCTACATTAGGTACATATGCGAAATGCTATGTTAAATTTGTCCATTCGTTTAACATGGGAATGGTATATGGAGTCAAAAGCGTTTATGGAGTCAAAAGTGTTTACAGGGAAAAAATCTTAACTTTCTGATTGTTATATGCTGTTTCTATATTGAAAAATGTACGAGAATTGTAATGTTAACATTTTCAGATACAATCCATTACACCAAATATTTAATCCAACCAAACCCAACCTCAGTTTTTATTACAAACCAATACAACACATCTGCAAACCAGCACATTCTTTTGACTACAATCCAATACACCATATATACCATCCAACACCCACTTTTTGACTACAATCCAATAAACCACATAGACAATCCAGAACCTAATGTCTATATACAGTACAAACACAACACATATTTAATCCATCACCGTTGATTACTCTCTAAACATTTATAGGAGTCATGGGCAGATTAACATGGGAATAGCTGCATACCATTTAACACCCCAAACACATTAACAAAAACTTCTTCTGTAGATTCTAAACGCCTAAACTTACTTTCAGACTAAAATGAGTATGGTATAAAAGCACACCACCTATACCATCCAACATCCTATACACACTGTCAAAAACGTAATGTGTAGTTTATAAGAATTTTCGTCAGCTATGAAATGAATAGGGTGTGATGAATAAGAAATAACGAGGACACAAAATATAGTATTCCACACACCACAACAACATTATCCAGCACCCCATGGGTGCTTACGTCACTTATCCAAAGTAAAAATACTCAAACCAAAGCAATAGTGGGTATCTAGACTGCTTACTGAATTCCTTTACTTAGGGTCGCCTGCGCCAAACAAGGCATGTACGACTAATTTCTGTCCCCAAAATGGACTTCTTAATTGATCGTGTGGGTGATTTCAGAGCCATACCCCAACACACGTTTATGCATTCAAAGTATGTTTTTCAATTGCGTCCTATTCCGTGACAATTAAGCTCTTGGGACATTACATAAGTGGTAATTGTACAACACACATACTCATCATGATACACTTTGTATCACAGTAAGACGTTTGGTGGGGATCAATCTCCACTCAAGACGCCACCCCGGTTCCGTGCATACACCCTCATCGGGGCACCTGTTTACTACACTCGTCTTGGATTATCAGCGAGTCGATGGCATTGAAGCGATCTGATGGGGGCTCCAAAGGTCGGCCGAAATGTGCAAGAAATGCCAAGGTCGTACCTATTTATTAAATCTAGCCCAGTTGTCCAGTGGGAGGTCATTATTATCAATATTGTTTTAGCCACCTGTGCAATTAGGTCAATTAATTAGACTTGAAAATTTAATTACAAATTCATCTAAGTTAGAATTTCGAGCACCAAGTGTACATCCATCACCAAATATTAAGCAAATCTGTGAGTATAAGTAACTCATAATGTTTTTTGTGTAACCCAATTTATAAAATCAGTTTTAATTTTGACGGCGGTCAATAAATGATCAAATTAGGATTTCAAGTAATATACACAAAGAGTTTTCAAAAAACTGAATGGAAAACCTCACACAGTCAAGTAACCTAGTCAGTATTCGGCTTCCTTTCTGGTCGTATGTGCTGGCAAACAGGTTTTCTTCTTCCGTGTATCTGCATGACATCACAATTAGCTGGTTCCTCTAGTATATTCTAATAGCAGCCTCTTTTCTCCGGAATAACCGCCTCAAGTCAAACTAAAGAGGATTACTCCCAATTTATTTCTGCCTGCAGCTCAACTGACACAATGAACTCCAGGTGGTTCCCCTTCCAACATCTTGTTGTGGCTGCCTCTTCGTTTCCAAATGACTGCCTCCCATTCAAGTCCGGCTGGGTTCCTCGTTGGTTTATTCTTCAGACAGTTGCTTCTAGTTTGTTGCTTTATTTGTTTCCGTACGATATCAAAAGCCTCTCATCAGGAGATTCAGTGAGGGATTTTGGTAATCTATAGGCAGCGAAACTGCCACGCGAATGGAGCTATGTTCCATCATTTACTAGCTCATCATTACCTACACGTGGCAGAACGTGAATTATGTGCTTCACCCCAACCCTTCTCATCCTGTAGCAAGCACGGTGCTGTACGGTGTTTGTCGTTGCTATCGAATGAAATGATTGCCACACTGGCAAATACACGGCCTTATATGCCTCAAGCATGGATGTGGTGGTATAAATCCCTAAGATTCGGCTATGTGGACATGATTAAAACATGACCAAGAAAAAATGTGAGAGAGCATATTCATACACATAAAAACGACAAGACAACACTATTTCAAAGATCAACATATTTGATTATACGAAGAAGCATCTCAAATGCAACTACAAATCCGCATCTCAACAATTCTGAAATGAAAATATTTACAAGGTTGACAGCCAATTAGCCCAATGACCTTAGTGATTATGATGCAATAAGGGTTAATTGGCCCGTTTGAGTTACGTGATTTGGATGCAATAAAAGCCGACTAGCCAGTGCTTTGAGTGATTTTGATCGAATTACAGCCGATTGACACTGTGCTTGGAGTGAGTTGGACGCAATAGGAGCTGACTGACCCAATCAGCTGAGTGATACCTATACATTTGACTATCTAATGTGACGACATTAACGATTCCCCGAGTTATCAAGCATTGAAAAGTAAATGAATGGCGCTTGATGTGACGTAATCTTAGTTCTCATCTTCTCAAAGCACTTTAAAAAGTGCCAGTTGACATTTACCAGTGTCCTTCAAATATTCCTCCATTTAATCTTTGATTTTATGATTCTCTTTAGGGATTAGGTGCCAGGGGCTGATGGGTACTATTGAAGAATGATGCACTATAATTTGCTCTCTCTCTCTCTCTCTCTCTCTCTCTCTCTCTCTCTCTCTCTCTCTCTCTCTCTCTGTCTTTTTTTTGCCTGTATGTCTATCTTGCCAAAATATTTGAAATCTTTCTCTTACGAGTCAAACCTTTCTTAACCCACCTAACCAACGCCTCACCCATCTTCTCGTTCGTGTTAACTAGAACTTTAAAAATACATTGCCTGAATGTTTGAATGTTTATTTTCTCTAAGGTCAGTATCAACCCCTTCCTCTATTTCAGTAATATTCTGAAACCCTTATGCTGGAATCCAAGAAGTACAAATTAAAACTCGTGTTAGTGTGAGATGCAGAAGGGACCGGAACAGAAAAGAACAAAAGAGAAAAAAACAGAACATGTCTCTGACTCTTGTTCAAAAGAGACATCATGTGACATCTCTCATGGCGACATGTGATCTTCGCGAAACTCTTTGAACTATCAAGGATATATGTGTATGGCCAATATGGGACGATTCTAGACTTAAAAAGCTGAGGGTCGGTTTAGGTAGTTAATATCCACCAACGCTGATACTTTTAAGGGATTAACTAGATTAGCGCCTCGGAATGTTGGGATCATAGATTAGGCAACAAGTACTCTGTGACCAAACGATAGTAATACTTTCTAGAACGATGATTTTTATTTAATAATGTTGAATAATAAGATATAGACAAAGATAAAGAAGAAGCACAAATGTGCTAAACATTACTATACAGCTAGATCGCTGCATAAAGTAGGCAATCAGGTAAATTAGAGACAATGTAAAATCTTGATTATCAAAAAAGGGAAAGACTGAAAGACGGAGAGAAAGGAGAAACAAAAACAACAAATCATGATGACTTAAACACTGAAATAACAAGGGTTGTGTTACATCATAAAGCATCAAATTTCAAACAATTGCATATGTGTGAATAAGGTTTCTCATTTTTTCACGACTTTCTCCCTAAGTTATGGAAGTTTTCATCCACACTCGATCCAATAATAAATGTTCAAAGCAAGAAACCTGTTGCGCAGACAACCATAATATACACTCGCTTGAACACACTAATTGATGATTATATTTTGCGTAGCTTTATTACTGTTTCTACTATCAGAATATATATATATATATATATATATATATATATATATACACATATATATATATATATATATATATATATATATATATATATATATATATATATATATATATAACCTATATATATATATATATTACAGTCTGTAAAAGCAATTACTACATCGTTGTTCATCCGGGTGAGAACTATGGTCCATTTCGACGTTTACACCTTAACAGTTCATTTATGATGCCATATTTTGATTACACTTATCCTATATCACAATTCATTACATCATTAACTGAATTAAAAATCTCCTCTAAGGTCAAAAATAAAAATTATTCCATTCACGATTTGAATCATGCACTGACCATCAGAGATGTTTCGACGGTTGACAATGGAAAATGTCAGCGGAACATCGGTTTGCTAGGCGCATTCTCACGGTCCCTCGGAATTTAAGAAGGAGCAAGCATTAAGTTTAACGTCAGAGAGTAGGTTAGTCGTAGGTATTAGTCGAATTTTGGCCACTAACTTAGTGTTTCCTCCCTCCCTCTTGCGAGCATTGTTTTACATAGTGTATGAGTGGATCTCTAACACTGACAGTGTTTCTATTTTAGTTACTTTCTATCTCCCTTTGACCACTGGAGGTGTCATTATCTATATCACATTCTTGAACGGTTCTCAGTGGTTGAATTTTGGTCACTGCGAAAAGTTTCTTATTATGTCTGTCAGAATTTGATTCCTCTGGTGGGAATGTTTCAACAGAATTCGATTTTCTCTCTCGCAGGAATATTCCAAAAATGCTCTTTTTGTTCAGATTTTCTTTCATGCCTTCATTCAAACGTCTCCATTTCTGTGCCTGCTCGCTCGTCTTCTTCAGTTTTCTGAGTTTGTCTCTAGCCTGAGCATGCAAATAATAAACTGTAAAGTTATTTACAATGACTGGTACAGATAGGGCTATGACTAAAATACCGCTGATTGCACAACATGCACCTACAATATAACCTGGTACGGATTTTGGTACAATGTCACCGTATCCAATTGTAGTCATGGTAATAATTGCCCACCAACATGCCATCGGTATATGCTCTATTTCTGTTTCAATTCCGGAAAATAATTCCATATAGTACTCAATACACGCAAATATTATAACTCCAATTAGAACAACTATCAGTAACAAAAGCAGCTCTTTAGTACTGGCAGCAATGGTGTACATCAAAATCTTCAATGCAAGGAAATGTTTCATTAGAGCAAATAGTCGGAATATTCTGAGAATTCGTGTGGCAAAAAGTACCTGGATGACATCCAGAATTTCGATTGGTTCTGGGTGAAGCATGATGATCATTACTCCTATGTAATAGGGCACGAGAGCGAACAAGTCAATAAGTGTGGTTGGTGACCTGAGAAACTTCAGTCTATTTGGTGAAGCCAAAAGTTTGACAATAAGCTCGATAAATAAGAATAAGTTACAGATGTTATCGATGAGTAGTAAAACATCTGTTGGAGAAATATCGGTGAAAATGTCGAATTCATGCCGTAGATCCTGGCTAGTGATGTTCTTGGAACTGTCAGGCGCATGCGCAGAAATGTCATCAAACGTCGGCAAGGTCTCCACCGCAAAAACAGTAATGGATAGGAGGACGACCATTAAGGAAACAATGGCAAAGATCTGAAAGTATGAAGGAAAAAATATAAAGAGAAGACAATTGTATTGAAGAAACAATATCTGAGTCCTGCGTGGAAGAATGAATGTACGAACAGAAGAACGGGAAAATGAAGACTTTCGGGTTAAAATGATGCGATATCCGGTACATTTTTGTGCGAACATTGAACTGTATGGTCTTCTTTTTTAATGCTTGTCGATTTGAAACGGTCTGTGATGAAAAGGAAAGCGTTCTCTATCCCTGTATATGACGCGATTATACAAAACATGAGCGTAATTGGAATTTTATTCGTAGACCTACAATCAAATTTTGATGATGTTGCTACATAAATTATATCAACAAATAATGCTACAATTTTTCTCATTGTTTTGGGGTTTATCCTATGTCAATAGTAGATAACAAGATGTTAGTGGGCGAGATCCTGTTTCTAATTTTAAGGAAATTCCCACAGCAGTACCACAGGTATCATTTCTCGGTCTTCTCTGTTTTCATTTCATCTATAAATAAATTTCACAAAGTGTTTGAAATATTACGGAGTGTCCATGGATGCAGAGGATACATTACTATATGATAGTGATATGATTCAAGAGAGCACTGGTCATCGTCTGAGTCATTACATTTGCGAATAGGTATGAACATTTCTCCAAAATATTTATGTTTATATGATCAGAATGGTATTTTCAATAGTGAGTGTCTCACGTTTTGTTGGAGAAATTGCGAATGCTATGTTCATTTGTTTGCTCAATTTAAAGGTTCTTTTGTGACTTTATCATCTTTAATTTCGAGTGGACGAGACAGCCTGTTTAGTTCATCCACAAAGAAAACTAAAGCTTCTGCTACAAGAGCGTACATTGTTTATTTACAAGATAGATAGATAGATAGATAGATAGATAGATAGATAGATAGATAGTGAACCCAAATTTGTTAAATAATAATGAACTAATGTAATGTTATCCGTTGTTTCAATTAGCGTTTATAATATTATGTTATATTTATTTGCAATGCCAAATGTAGAGAGTATGGCAGCAAAAGCAAAATTAACTTTATTTTCAATTTTAATAATCGTTGGTTCATCAATAGAATAATGGTTTAGTACGTGCTAGCATGCGCGCCATGGCCCGATAGTCTGTCTCGGATCTAACTGTGGTAGAAATCGTACATATGGCAATTGCTCATGTTGAGGTTATATTGAGCGGTTGAACTTTATGGTGGTCTTGGTTGAATGAACAGCCACATGGTTTCTGTTAAAGATCTTTTGTGTTTTAAATGTTGGGATGGCAATCAGACTACGCAGTTTGTCCTCCTAGCCGTCAGGCCGCACAAATCAACTCGAATGTCCTTCTTTTGATTTCTATGTTTTCTCAGTAGCATTCTTTCGTTTAAGCATGTCTTTACTAAACTCTATATTTATCTTAGAAGGCCCGTGTTTTGCTGTGTGTTCGACGCCATCCGTGTACTTTGGTCGAACTTCAGAACACAGTGAAACTTGGTGATGTGTGTCCCAATATTGATGCAAAGCTGGAGGTTTCTGTAATGTACCATATATTGCTCCTTGTTTGTTGCCTTGACATTTATTGCTTCCAGTAAACGTACTCCTCAGTTTGCTCATAAAAGCATGCTGATAATCGCTAAGCTAGTCCTCTAGAACGCTCATTGGTTGTTGATCTTGTCGCCACTTCTTCATGAAAGAGTGACTTGCCAAACATGCAGCAGACTGCAGCATCCTGAAAGGCTTTGCGGTCATCTACATCCATTAAAAGCGCATCCGGATAACGAATCTCCTATTTAATTTTATCGACTTGGAAAATGCATTTGACAGTGTGCGTAGGGATAATCCTTGGAACATTATTCAAAAGAAGGTAAACATCATCAAGATCTTATATAATGACTTGAGCCACAATGCCATATGTGGAGACAAATCAACATAGAGCTTCAAGATTAGGGACGGAGTAAAACAAAGATCGATCAATATCTCTTTCCTATATCTCCTAGCAATGGAATGGTTGATGAAAGAGACAATCAAGGACAAGAATCCAGGAATTCAATGGTCACTAACCTCCTACTCTTATAACCAGTTGAGCCATATAGTGCGACAATCTCTTCCAGTGCTAATTGTCCTTTTAATTGGAACTTTAAAGAGACCAATAGTGCGAATGTCAAGAATAAAAAGTAATTAAAAGAAATAGACTCAGGGCTGTGAGGTAGACTGTGTGTCGTTACTACGATAATAGTTATAACTGTTCAAAATAAAATCAACAAACAGGTTAAGATTACATTTGTTTCATTTAAACTGGTGTGTGACATCAATCCGTCACTAATACATCGTCATGTTTACATCAGCAATGATGCCTTGTCTGGATGATGATAGCGTTTTAATCATTTGCTTCATCTACGATAAAACAATCTAAGTTTGTTCCTGAAGCATTTTCACAATTTGCTGACCTATATTTTATGGCGAGTAAGCTTTTATTGTGTGGTGATATATTTAGTCGCAATGTGTATACCGAATTTGATAAATACCCCTAGTAAATCATTGGGTTGTCAAATGAGAATGCGATATCAGTATCCCTATTTAATCAAAAAGAAGTTTCAAAGATTACACAGTTTATGTCAGGAGCAGAAGCTTTTATCGGATCTGGGTAAATATGACCGAGAACTTGAAATAAAGTTTAATACGCAAAGAGGCGGAAATACTGTGTAGGATTTAAGGCATATTATATGTTCTGTTTTGTTCAGCAACATATTCACATATTACTAGTAGAATCAAATGAAAGGGAGATGAAATATGATGAAGGGTCAAAAGAAAGACAAACAAAATGCAATAACAAATGGATGCATAAGATGAATGAATGACAATACAATGCAGTGACAAACTATACGATTTGTCAACCTTTAAAACCTGTGTGTGAACAATAGATCACATGTGCCATGGGAACATTGACAGAATGCTGGATTGTTTCCTACGTATTTTTAGAAACTAATTTAATGCAGATTTATGAGGAAGGTACTTGACATGGTCAGGACTCTTCCTTTAGTATTTTTAACCAAATATTTCTTGATAGTCTCCTACTCAAATGCAATATAAAATGTATCCATAAGCCAAAATGACCTTGTCCAAATTACCTGTATCATCCTATATTTATTCAATTATTCATATAAACAAACTTATCATTGCAAAAATTAGTGTCTCTTAGTACTAGGATTAAAATAACAGTGTAAGTATATTAGCTTAAATCAATAAGACTCACAT
>JAECUM010010935.1:0-44399 GCA_016617855.1 Megalonaias nervosa | reverse complement strand
TATATATATATATATATATTGTTGGTTTTTTTAACTTAATATATAGGAGTTAGTAATAAAATGATGAGAAATTTTTCTATTACTACCATGCAAGGAGATAATAAAGTAAAAGGTGGTGTTTCGGTCTCATCTTTGGTATTTGTGTGAATTTTGTGTTGCGCGTTTGGACTTGCCGTTTGGCCGGCTTTGTGCCATAGTCCATTTTTATGTGTGATTTATGTTAAGCTTTTGTTCGTATTTTCCTGTTTTCGTCGATTTCCTACTTACCTTAGGGTTTGTGTTTTGTTTATTGGACTTGCCCTTTGGCTAGCAGTTGTTTTTGGTCCAGGGTTTGTGGACTCTCCATACGGCTAGCAATTGCTTTAGTCCTAAATGACATTTGGTTATTATTTATTTGTTTTGTTTTCATGGACTTGCCATACGGCTGGCCCTGTGCCATAGTCAATTTTTGTGTATAATTTGTGCTGCGCGTTGGGACTTGCCATACGGCCGGCCCTGTACCATAGTCCATTTTTACGTGTAATTTCTGTTATGTTTTATTTATATTTTCCCGAGTTTGTCAGTTTCCTTCAGGAACAGTAGAATTCTTTTTAAGTGGTCTCGAGGTTGTTGTTCTTGGTCTTGTCCAATATTTCTGGGTATGTTGTCGGTGATCCAATTCTTTTTTGGTATTCCCTGAAGATGCTCCTTTGTAGTTGGTATTTGCTGCAGATGTTAAGGACGTGGTCGAGTGTTTCCGGTTCTGGGCAGTGTGGGCAGTTTGTGTTGTCGTTCTGTTGGTCCCTGATGTGTTTTCCATAGCTGCTTTTTAGCACTGTTTTTCCTGTTTTTATCCTGTTGATGACTTGTAGTTCGTTGTTTTGTAATCCTTTAGATGTTCTGATGCTTCGGATTGCTTCGTTTTGCAGTTGGTATAGGTGCCTACCTTTGTTGGTGGTATCCCAATAATGTTGCCATTTCTGATTTATATGTTGTCTAACCTGGCTGTATAATTCCTGGACGCTGTAGGCGATGGGTTGGACTTCATTGAGGTGTAGACTTTGTTTTGCTGCGAGGTCAGCTTTATCATTGCCAAATAGGTTGATGTGAGATGGTACCCATAAGAATTCCACGTTGAACTGGTCCGTTTCCAGTTCTCGTAGAATAAACATTGTTTCCTGTAGCATGTTGCCCCTGCTTTTAGAAGAACCCGTTTCTAGTGATTTTAGGACGCTTAGTGATTCCGTGATGACTACATGGTTTTTGTTTGTTTGAGTTTTTATCCATAGCAATGCTTGTTTTATCGCCCAGAAGAATGACACCAATGACGAACGCTATTATTTATATACCTCAAACACGGACGTGAAGGAAAACATACCCTCACACTAACTACACATATCATATATTTAAAATTCATAAGTGATTAGAGTGCTGACCAAAAATATTTTTTTTACAAACCAACACACAAATACCAACAAAATCCAAAATACTCCATACCAACAGATAGTGCAGAAGGAAAGTTTTTATATACAAAACACACCATCACCTACAATCACACCAGGCAAGTGAGTCAGTGTTTATAGTCACACTACTTCACTTTCACACAAAGCAAACACTCATGAGAGTAGAAACGAGGTTTTTTTCGGGGAAAAAAAGACACGCACACACACACTATTACATCAGCAAAGGAGTTGGTGTTTATAGTTACACTACTCCACATTCACACAAAACAAACACTCGTGAGTGTAGGGATATGGGTTGTTTTGTTAAGGGAAAGACAAATACACTCACACACAGACACACACTAACAACAAACACTAAATTCATTGACAACTTGATCAGTCTTTTTTTTTCTAGAGATCTGGTTAGCCCTGAGAAGGGCTGTTTTTGTGAGCCCCAAATGCACCTGATTATTGATTACACCTTCCAGGCCGGGCACCACACACGCAGCGCCGACACCAATCCTTCTCCCAATTTATGTGTGTGGTTGGGAGCGCAGATGGTTGATGAGTGGCCTCATCATCCCAGTTCTCACTTTGAGGGATAGTGAAGACTTCCCACTTCTCCTATTCCACACCCGTCGATGCTGTGGCCTTCTTGCCTTCTGCTGCCGCTGAGGCTCCAACTCTTGCCGGTGCCTCTCCAACTCTTCGTCCCAATTTTTAATCTGTGGGACCACGGACATTGGTGGTGGTAGTATTGGTGGTGGCTGACGTTGTGGAGGTGACGGTGCCCTCACAGCAGGATTGACTTCACATGTTTGCCTCAGGATAAGGTGAGGCAAGATCGGTGTTGTCTTTTCCTCCTCCTCTTCTTTGTTTTTCTTCCTCAATTTTGGTTTCCTCCTGGATTGCCACCACGACCAGCTCATCCAGCAGGCGCCGGGCTAATCCACGTGCATCTGGAGCTCAATCAATTTGTTTGATTATGACTAGTCAACGATGGGTAGCCAGACTAACGAACGCACTCGTTTATATTGTTACGTGTCTAGGCTCGTACAAAAGTAACAAAGAAAAGATTGAAGCCAACAAGCTTTGTAAAATTTAACAAAATAATTTATTTCCCTAGAAAACAAAGTAAAAATATGAAAAAGGACTTACGGTTTATGAAACTAATCCAAAATTAATCCTAGAATTAATAAATATAAGTCCTATCAATAAAAAGTCCTAATTGAATCACAGATCACAGTTCGAATCCCGATCAAGTTCCAAGATGGAAGGCGATGACGTCTTCAATAACATGCTTTGTACTGATGTGTCAACAGTTCCTTGTTGAATCACCAAGAATAATATTCAAGTTTGGAATTCCGAATAATTTCCAATAAATGTCTTTGTCCAAGAATTCTGATGAGCAATAGTATTTTCCAGGGAAAGTAAACTACTTTAAATTGAATTAAAATAAAATTTCAACTCAAACTGGTCACAACAAAAACAACTTTGAGCTCCAAAAGTTAAAAGCAAGACTGGCCAAATCACTATTATAAAGTGAGATTTAAGCCTAACTACAACGCAAAACAGATCCCCGTATGGGGTCACGTGATCACTTTTTCCGAGCGGCGTAGAAACATTACATGCCGATTATCACGCACGCAATGTACGGCTTTGATTCTACTAAATGAATCTTACTATAACATTGAATAAAAAAAGTTGTTTACTCCAAACTTGAAATTGGCTCTGAATCTATGTCACCAATTAGCTACAATGTTTCTACTACTGCTTGTTTATCAGGACAAACAGAACTGAACTGAATTTTCTGGCAAAATGTCAAATCCAGTGAATAAAGTTATCATTATAATAACATGCAATGAAATGAAATAAAATAAAAAAGATTAAACCTAACACACAAATAGTTAAATTACATATACATAACAACATGTCTGAATCACGGACCTGAAGGAAAATATCCCCTTACACAAAACTAACAATACCCACACCACAACCAAAACATGGACTTCCCTGACCTGAAAGAAACACTCACGTCCACTTTTTCCTACAAACACACTTTAGTATCATTCATATAACCCTTAAGCAAACACACTATCTTACAAACAAGCGAAAGGAAGTGTTTATAGGCACACTTCTATCTTTTTTAACTTACAATCGCACTCACAGACCAACACACAAATACACACAAATTTAGCAATAGATAAAAATGTCTTTTCTAGAGATTTGGGGTAGCTCTGAAAAGGGCCGTTTTGTTTGTTAAGAGTTTTGGCAATCTCTCTTAACGTCTAGGATTTTGTCCCCGTCTGGATGGAGGCTTTCCCACGGGATACGGTATGCTTCTTCGGAAGGAGAAGGAGAACTCCTTCGTGTTCACTCTACAGTCCACATAACTCTTTCTGGCCCCTGTTGCTATTGTTGTTGTTGCTGCTGCTGTTGCCGTTGCTGCTGCTTCTGAAGTCTGTACTTCTCTGTCCACTCTTCTTGCTCCTTTTTAATTTCTTCTCTAAAGACCTCTTCTATGAGGTCTTGTGCCACTTTAAGCCTCCTGACATTGCTATCTCTTCAGACTTTGGCATCAAGTTTTGCCTGATTCGATGTAAATGGATGTGGGCTTCATTCAATTTAGCTAGTTTTGAAGACATCTTCACGACTGGAGACCGCCTCGCTTTATATGTTTCAAGCACGGACGCGATAGAAAACATCCATATGGTTTTTGGAAGGAACACTATAGCATCTAATGAAGAAGGATACAGAAAAGTGAAAGAGCATATATATTGAAAAAATCCTTAACGCAAATCACAATCAATAATTTTTGATAATATTTTTATTCAAGCAACAAGCAATCAGCAAAAAAAACCCATCAACACATTTTTTTCAAAAATCATATTTTTGACAAGGTTGACAACATTGTGAAGTCAAGTTAGACTTACACTGATGGAGGTCATCTGACAAGAGATATCCATAATGGTCAAAAACCATCTATCTACTTTTTCATCGTTTCTAGAATAGTCAAGATCAAAATAAGTCACTAAATGTTGTAAGGAATATCCAAGACTGCATTGATAAAGAAAATACACACAATATTCTCCACACACTATGGAATCTGTGTCTTGTAATTTCACATTATTGAATCGTGTCGTCTGGGCATTTCTTCTTCCAAAGGCGGTAATCCATACGAATCAAAATACTCCACACAGGCATCGTGGGGAAAGTAGACGTCTACTCAGTGGGTTCCTGGCAGATAACTGTCGTCCTTGTTGATGACTTAAGCTTAATGGTCTTTAGGTTTGAGATGAGAAAGCTGATCTTTAGCGCACACGACAGGATCCAAGAAGCGGTGTTCGAACTGTTTTCAAAAGGTATTAAAATTCTCAGGTATCCATTATATTTTGCTTTTTATTGTTTCAAAGGTAATGATAAGTCATCAATTCAATCCTGACATTTTTGCTTCAAAATCTCTATCAAGTAAACGTCTCTTCGCTTTGTCTCCGTACACTGGGTCAAGAGAAATTCTATGCGATGGATCTCTAGAGCAGTCAATGGAGGGGACAAATGATCACGCAAGTCTTATTACCACTGATGCAATACGGCTTCTTCCGAGATGAGACCCCAAGAGTCATCCAGATTCTCGTCCAATTTTTCTGCTTGACTCATCATCAGACATTGATCGTGTTGAATTTGACTGGGATGATCATTTTTACATCCATAGCAATCTTTCTTGGTCACCCCTGTAATTGTTTCTGCCAGATGTTTGGCAAAATAGGAGACTAAATGTTCTTCTTGTTCTGGCCATCTGGACATCACCATGTTCTCTTCGTCTTTGTCTTTCGGTTCTGCTTCCAAGATATCCTTTCATTACATTTCCAAAAGGGTCTCCACCACTCAAAGAGGGATAAGAGTCTTCCATAGCTTCTAATAGTCTAGAATTACGTCTCTCAAAACTGTTGACTTCTAGAGTGTTTTCGAATTCGGCATACAAGATGACGTTCACCGTGTCTGTTAGAACTTCTGCAAACTGAAGCTACACAGGCAGTTGACCGGATTTTAGAGGGTTGACATGTCCCTCGTCGCTGCCTTGGTCTGGAGTGAAATCAAAGGCCCATAAAGCGTAACCTCCGGCATAATCCTCGTACGAAATGCCGTGACTGGTGTTGATCCCCAACTGTCCCGTGGTTTCGTACAAGGACAAGTATGATCTCAAGTAATTCTTCTAGGCAAACTTAAGTTCTAAGCGTCTGATACACAGGGTCTTGCCATCGCGACTGACTTCGATCTTGGACACTATAGTGCTTACAATGGAAAGGTTTAGCAGTGACGGCTCCGTTGAGGGCGTCGTTGCTGACGATACCACTGATTAAACGTTTGGGTAACTGCCCTAGGAACAGATGCTCTTCGAGCTTGGATCGGAGTCCAGCGGCAATGATGAAGATTTTCACTTCCACTCGTCGTATCGGATACTTGGCGGTCGTTCTGCTCAAAGTGAGAGTGATGTCGTTTCCCACTTTAGGTAACACTTCCAGGTTTTCATACTACACAAGCATCCAGATGAGTGTTCTTGGCATCTTTTCCATACGTCAAGAGATTTTCGAGGTACGCTCGGTAAGGGTAAGTATCCATGCTGCTGATGACTAGTTTGTTATTCAAGTACAAATCCACTTCGCTGAACAAGGAATGCATGAAATTGTTAACGAGAGCTACTCTAGCATCGGCTCCCGGAACGGTGTCGTCCGTTTTGATCACTTTGACTTTGAGGTACAAGTAACTGCTATTCAGATCGATGTAATCTTCAGGCTGTCCTTTGATTTTAAATTCGATGAGGGCTGAGGTCGTCAAAGAGGAGTAGAGATGAAATTATACCCATTGGGATTCTTGCATCGTCATCATAGTGGGTGGCATGGCAAGCAGATCCAGTTCCGACTTTGAACATTCGTAAAACTCTCGGTGAATCATTTTTCTGTTCAATAATCAAAAACGTCTAATTCTCGGATGGTTCTTCTTTCCTTTGTCTTTTTAGCTCTGTGTGTGTGTGAAGTCCTCTGGAGGGGTGTCTTTGTCGTCTCCGTCTGCCTTGTCCTTGCTGTGGTGTCAGGGAAGCAAAGTGCCTGACTGGGAGGCGTCAAGTGTATTTATATGAGTTTCTCTTCGGCCCAAAATGTCTTTTCCAGTTTGAAGCAATACATTTTTGCCTGCTCTCACGAATGCTTTTTGGGATTTTGTTTGTCGATGGTGACATTTTGGAGAAATTCTTTGCCTTGCGTCAAAGAGATATCTTTCAAGGCGTGCAATCCTCGTGTCACCATCGGTTTCAAAACAGGGGCCATCGAACGATACTCAGATTTCAGCATATCTTCTAAACCATGTCTTCGCTGTGGAGCGACTCCTCGGTACACAGGATACATGACTTACAAATCGTTAGAGAATCTTTTTTGAAAATGGAGTTTCACCGTGACTTTCCCTTTCGAGAATGGAATATTTTGTCCCAGATCTCCTTTTACAGCAATGTTGACACTGTCGAAATACGACTTGCTGACGGGCAGATAGTGAGGATGTACAAATTCGAGGTGAACGTGATACGGTTTTCCACCTTCCTCGTCGTTTGTCGTGACAGAATCAGCTTTGAAACGATTGACTCGCAGTAACGGTACGGATGTTTGTTCCACCACGTTGTACTCTACCACATCAGAGTACACAAAGATCAAATTTAATCCTTGGTTCAGTCTACAGGGTGACGAATAAAATTTTAAAAAATCAAGTTCTTGGTGATAGGTGGTATGCGTGGACCCATGACCATCGTGAGGTCTCCACCGAAAATGTCAAACAATTCAGAACGAAATGTAATAAACAACGTTTTGGCATCCGAAACTTTCGTTTGTTGGCATGCGTTCGTCCGGGCTAACACATCTTGTCATGAGTGTTGTTAATTCGGACCAGGTTCGTTTTGGTGAAACGAAGGTCGTCCACCAATAATACCTTTTGTGTCCGGTCCCTTTGGGAAGAGAAACGTGGGTCATGTACAGTGTCGCTTTTCCATAGGTGTTGTGAAACTGGTCGTTGGATTGCTGCACGTGTACAGTCTTGTCGATGACCTTGGAAGGTATCAGTTCTGATGGGATACTAAACTCGATCCAAACAGGGGACTTCAGACTGTCATGATAAATGGAACGTCTCAAGCGATCGTCTACGTTGTCTAGACTTTGTCGTTTTGGTGTGATTAACAAAGAATCCAACACATCATTGATGAACCCCTCTGTTTCCTCCAGAGGTACGTCTGACGTGAAATCTTTAAATTTCACCGTGTACGTGTAGGCCGTACTTCTAAATTTTCTAGAGGAGCGTATATCCGTCTCTCGAATGTGGTAGCAGTTTTCAGGTGTTACTGGTGGTGGACTTTCGTTTGACGTAGACTCTCTGGGTGTGGATTCTGGCTCACTCATGTTATCTTCAAAATCACTGGCATGAATTTGCGCCAAAACTTTAGCTATGTGTGAGGCGATAGGTCACGTTTCTGCCTCTTACTTTCTTCTCCTTTCTTCACGAAATCGTGCGATCGTTTCATCTTGCAAAATGTCAAATGACTCAATTTTAAACGCCATTGTCCCCTATATATCAATGTACGGTCAGTGTCTCCCCTATATAAAGGGTCAGTGTCTTCCCTCAGTCCTACCAGAAAGATGGAAGAACCAACACAGATCGAACTTCTGATCAGAGCTTTGCGAGGTGTCATACGAAGGTTTTCTTCAGAGAAGACGACGGGCTACTCCTCCTCCTTTCAAGATAAAAGTTGAGACACATGCTATAGCTGTCAGAAGAAAGGGCATTGGTCTTCAGAATGTCCAAAACGTCAAAGCAAGACAGGCATTAAGAGAGACAAAGGTCAAGATGCCCGTTATCATTGTCAAGAGAAACTACATTCGCCTTCAGATTGCCCAACAAACAACAGTAGCAGGAGGAAGAGAGGGGTTCTGAACAGGAAGAAGAGGTACTCTCCGAAAAGGAAGAACCCAGACACGTCCAGAAAGAAAAGAAAAGAAGGCGAGAAGAAAGTGAGGAAGAAGAGGAAAAACCTGTGACAGTGACGAAAATCAAAAAGAGGAGAATGTGAAAGGAAAACAAGAAGAAAACATTAACTTTTTAAAGTGATGTGTTGTGAAATTTTATTGTAATTTGTAACAGAGAATACACCAAAAAGAAAAAAAGTGTCTCTTGGTTTTGATTTTTATAATCATGAGGACCTACACTAATGCATTCACACACGTATATCATGGAGAAAAAGGGATTTGAGTTTCATTTGAATTTGGCAAACACTGAGTAGTCTCTTTTCGAGCAAGGTTGGTGACCCTGAAAAGGACCGTTGAGTGTTTGTTTTTTTTTGGGGGGGGGTTTAAAAAAAAAAAAAACAACTCAGGCACTGGAGGTAATGAGCTTTAACTTCCTTATCCCTTTGCCACGGCCAAGGCCTACTTCTGGACCTGATAATGTCGATGATTTGGTAGAAGTCACTACTGTTGGTATCTCAGTTGTAGGGGAGTGTGGACGGAATTGACGGAATTGGAGTGTTTGGCTCGGGAAGGTCTTTTTCTTTTGGGTCGTATTAAAGTCTGATACATTTTTTTCAGACTCCTTAACTCTGCCAAAATGTCTAAGAGTAACGTCACCGTTTGACTTTCACGGCCCTCCTTCTCTCCTAGACCTTAATTCTTCTCTGCTTCTTCTTCTTCCTGTCGTTTTCTTCTTGCCTCCTCTTCCTTTCGCTGTTGCAGTTGAATGAGAAATGCTTGTTCTGCTTCTTTCTGCTGTTGCAAAAATTTCTCCAATTCTTCTTTCTCCCTCTGTTTAAAATCCTCGACGTACGGTAAGGAAGGAGAAAGCGGAGAAGGTGCTGATACCAGAACAAATTGTTGTGAAGAGAGAAAATCCGCTAAATTCCAATTAAAATCGTTCTCTTCTGAAGGTTGGACTGTGGTTGTTTTAGTAGCCGCTGCTATGCCATCACTCCTCGTATCTGCGGCCGGTGCACCCCAATTCATTGCCGTCGTAGTTTTCGTCATGTTCTAACAATGTTGCATCGATTCACTGCGCACAGACGCTAGCGCACCTATATAGGGAATGTGACGTCACAGGCAGCTCTCTTCGGATTGGAAGACAAAATCCGCACTGTGACTGAATTTCGTAATGCGTACAGGGATTGGTGAAAGAACTCAATCCGTTTCTGATCCGCTCTTCCACTATAAATGACTGCGGTTCACCTCATTCCATTCACCTGTTCTCGTCACAAGATGTGGACTAATCGTCTACCCTCCTATCGTCGATGCTGTTCAGCCCGGACTATCCCATGTATGTCAAATCATCATGGGCTATTACCAAGATTACAGAGACGGCCCTTTGGAAACGAATAATCTATGTGGAGAGGCAAGGCTGTCTGAAGAGAGTCTTAATCTACGGTCCAGATGTCAGACAAAGTGTCAGGAAGAGAAGATGACCTTTGCGATATTTCCTGTGTTAATTGAGTGGTGTTAACAAAAAACCAAAAGCCCTTATCAGGGCCCCTCAACTGTCTCGAAAAGATGCCTATTCTCTCTTGCATAAACAATTTTTAGTCGGTTGCATAGTTGCTTGTTTGATAGATTTATGTCGATAAATCTATGTTTGTCTATGTCTATGTCTCTAACCTTGTCTCCATGTCTGTCTCTATCGTATTTGTCCCTAGAGTAGCGCGTATTCAGGTCAGCCCCTTGCAACACCGTTCGCCCGATTGAGGTCAGCCCCTTGCAACATTGTTGCCATTGTTTCCCCAGTGTCCAGTACCGTGACGTCACCCGTCTCCAATTTCCACTGTCGCTAGAAAGGCCCAATACATTGTTGCTATACATTCCCTATGTTAAATTTCCATTGTCGCTAGACACCCCCACCCCCTTGTCGCCAGAGTTCTGCGGCACTTATTAACATGGAAGTCCCATTGTCGCTAGGGTGCCCCATTCACTACTTTCATATTAGAGTCGACTTACTGTGGGGTTTTTTTATACATGTTTTGTCAGAAAACTTAGAAAATATTAGGAGGCTTTAAGTTTCATCTACTTGCCATGATTCTTCCTACATGTACAGGCGACACATTTGAATTTTAGCGAGCGATGCGAGCGATATATGGTTATGCAAATGATAAATGTTCCCATTGATTCTGTAAATTGCCGCGTGCTAGTTAACAGTGTTGTATATTCAGTCAAAGTCGGAAAGCACAGCATGACATTTTCAATAAAATATGAAGTAAGCTTAGTAAAAAAATATCTCATCTTGAGTTTATTCTTTGTCATGTTCTTCACACAGTGTCGTTTTCTCTTGTCTAACCCACATCTTAAGATAAGTCAAGTTCAATTTTAGTCCAGAATTACTCCGACATTTCCCATCTAGTGTTGGATGATAACATAAGATCTTGGATGGGAAATGTTTTGATGGATTGGTTTAACCAAAGAAACAATGCAGCTACTGTATCTAACACAGGGCTGAACAAGCCAGGAAAAAGATGAACTAAATATGTCTTAATCAATTAAAGTATAACCCTATTGCTTAGAATATTACGTACAATAGATTGAATGTTTCTTTTATTATTAATTCAGTGGTTATCCATTCGCAGATATGGAAAATATTAATGAGAGGAAACGTGTGGTTTTAACTCATTTTTCACCTATATGTACATAATTATCTGCTTCCAACATTCTAGAGGTCACAATCAATTATTTTTAAGCACCTCAAGAACCCTGACAGAATTAAACAAGAAGCATGTGTGTTTGTGCAATGTGCACATTAATGACGTGGATGGTGGCGTCAGTGGTTGATCTTTATGTGAAGTAAGGTTACCATAACCACCACAAGAGGTAACGATGATGTTATCTTAAGTTACGATTAATCTGTACACATACAAAATAGAATATATTTTGGTTTTATGTCAGTGATCATAATGGGAAACCTCTTATAGTCTGGAACGTGCTTTTTCGTAATGACAAATACAAACTGGATCTAACAATTTCACACAAATCTGAAAAGTCGAAGGTAGAGGATCTCTCAACTGCCTGCTAATGGCAGGTAGTACAGCTTAAATTTCTTCGTATAGCTAGTAGTTTTACACTGTAGCGGCGTGTCATACACCTAGTGCCGGATTATCCATTAAGCACACTAAGCACGTGATTAAGGCACCAGCCCAACAGGGGCATCAGAAAAAAAAAGAAAAAAAAAATAATTGTTGATTATAAAATTGAATGAATTATATTTGACCATGTCGATCTGCATGTACGAGTATTTTGATTTGGAATGATAGCAACACTAGTATTTTCCCACCTTTTTGCTTTTAATATTGGTTGGTTTTTTTTTTGTTTTTGTTTTAGTTTCACATTTTGTAGGAGGTGGGGGGCACCATAATATTTCAGTGCTTAGTGCCCTGGAAGGCTTAATCCGGCACTGCTTACAATAGAATTATAGCTTTCGCTCTTGCCATTCAGAACGATTTCCATTTCAAAACATCGAGGACGTTCTATTCAACAAGTATGTAACCAGTCTGGTGAAAAAAGTATTTTTTGTTTCCTAGTTACATTTTGTCGGGACCCATGAAATACATTTATAGAGATAAGCGTTGTCCGATCAGAATGTTTATGATGTGATATGGCGGTAAAGTGATCTTAAGCTAGTAGAAACATCGTGTATACTTATTGAAAAATTACGCCCCTTGCTATAATACCTCTTTCTTCCTCTGTAAAATGTTAAATATTACTAATTTATAACAAGTTGGGAGCAAATGTATTCGCCAGATTGCTTGTTGGAGTCACTAACCGTCGTAAACTTGAGTCGCCTGCATATGGACAGGTTGAAACCTGTCGATGTCGAGATACTGATGGGGTAATGTTTTTAGCTTATGAAGGAAAGACAAGATTAGTAGAACCTTTTAAAACGGTCACCTACCTAAACCTGGTATGTTCGATTGGGCCCAGAGTATAGCGGTTTAAACTCTCTCTCTCTCTCTCTCTCTCTCTCTTTCTCTCTCTCTCTCTCTCTCTCTCTCTCTCTCTCTCTCTCTCTCTCTCTCTCTCTCTCTCTCTCTCTCTCTCTCTCTCGTATATTCGGTCGAACATACTCTAACACCTCTGTATGACAACTACCGTTATAAGATATCCATATTTTGTTAGATCCAACAAAGGTGACAATTTTACATACATGCATGCATGCATGCGTACATACATACATACATACATACATACATACATACATACATACATACATGCACACATACATGCATACATACATACAGCATAAAAGATCCAGATGGGGCTGGATATATTCTTTCATGCACTCTGAAACAGCTCCAACCTGCTGGGACATAAGAGGAAATACAATATTTCTTTTTTTCTCGGTAATTGAGGCGTCAACCGCCATAAATGCGACATGCATTCAACATGATTACGATTAGAGTTTAAATACCCCTTTCACACAGTTGCATTAACACAAACGTAATGATAAACCTAATGGTAATACCTATATTGTATGCTCTTTGTATCCCAAGCCTGCGTGCAACCATTGCATTAAATTAATAATTTGATCACAACAACTGATGTAATGTGGCCCCGTTGTACACTTGTGTCATTACACTCTTGGCAAATACAATTAAAAGAAATTTATTTCTAAATGCTAAGCAGCCATCATAAAATATATCTTGTATCCTGAAACTAAAAGTCTTTAGCATCTTATGCCTGCATGATCTTTAATTACTTCGACCGCATGTTTTTTTTTGTATACTACGCCGGCAGATCTTTAGCATACTACGCCTGCTTGTCTTCAGCATACTATGCGTGCATGTCATTAGCATACTCCGCCTGGGTGTCCTTAGCATACTATGCTCTCATGCCTTTAGCATGGTACACTTGCATGTCCTTACCATACTACGTTGCATGTATTTAGCATACTACGACCGCATGTTCTTAGCATATCACCCGTGCATGCCTTTAGCATACACGTCGGCATATCTTTAACATACTACGCCTGCGTGTTTTAGCATACTACGCCTGCATATTTTTAGTATACTACACCTGCATGTCCTTAGCAAAATACACCTGCATGTCTTTAGCATACTATGCCTGCATCTCCTTATCATATTATCATTGCTTGTTCTTAGCTGCTTGTATGTCCTTAAAATACTAAACCTGTATGTCCTTAGCATACCATGCATGCATGTCTTTAGCATATTGTGAATGCATGTTCTTGTCACATTATGCTCGAATGTTCTTAACATACTACTCCTGCACATCCTAGTAAACTAGGTCTTCATGTCCTTAGCATACTATGCCCGTACGTCCATTCTTGCATTTGCTTTACATATTACGCCTGCATGTCCTTAGCATACTATGCCCGTACGTCCATTCTTGCATTTGCTTTACATACTACGCCTGTATGTTCTTAGCATATTACAACTACATGTCCTTAGCATACTGTGCCTGCATATCCTTAACATACTACGACGGCATATCTTTAGTATTGTTACGTATATGTAATTAAATTATTTGTGTGTTGTTTTAAATTTCTTTTAATTTTATCTTTGTTTCATTACATTTTATTGTAAGGATGATATTTTTACTGGATTTGACATTTTTCCCAGTAAATTTAGTTCAGTTCTTTTAGCCTGATTAGAACGCAAAAATATTGTTACATTACATTTTTAGCTAATCTAGTTCGTGACCTTGGTTCTGAATTCGTAAACACTAAGTAAAAATGACTGGTCATTACTAAGGTCATGTTCAGCCCACGTGTTAGCTCTGTCGTAAACAGCTGTTTTTAAATTCATTTCCAGTGTGGGAATCAATGATTCTTAGCTAGGACTATTCTAGCCTACGTGCTAATTGACTTGTAGTGAGTGATCACATGACCCATCACGCGGGCTTGAAATTACATTTTAGCTGGGTTTAATTCTCAATCTCAGTGTTTCTGAGTCAGTTGTAAATAATACCTTGAGGCTGAAAGGTATTTCTGCTGTTGCCATTTTAATTGAGATTTTTTTTAATTCAAAATAATTTATTCACCCTGGGAAATACTCTTTTTCATCGAAATTCTTGGACAAAGACATTTACTAAAAATTATTCTGAATTCTAAAGCCGGAATTATATTCTTGGTGACTCAACAAGGAACTGTTGACACATCAGCACAGACTGGTTATTGAGGACGTCATCGCCTTCTATCTTGGAGCTTCATCGAGTTTGGAACTTGGATTCAATTAGAACTTTTTAGTGATAGGACTTATATTTTTGAATTCTAGGATTAATTTTTGGATTAGATTCACAAACCATAAGTCCTATTTCATATTTTTACCTTGTTTTCTAGTGAATAAAATATTTTGTTAAATTTGCAAAGCTTGTTGACTTCACTGTTTTCTTTTGTTACTTTTGTACTAGCCTACACGTAACAGTATACTATGCCCGCCTGTCCTTAGCATACTACTCTTTCATGTTCTTAGCATACTACGCCTGCATGTCATTAGCATACTGCACCTCCATGTCATTATCGTATTAGGACTGCATGTCCTTAGCATACTGCACCTCCATGTCATTATCGTATTAGGACTGCATGTCCTTAGCATACTGCACCTCCATGTCATTATCGTATTAGGACTGCATGTCCTTAGCATACTGCACCTCCATGTCATTATCGTATTAGGCCTGCATGTCCTTAGCATACTGCACCTCCATGTCATTATCGTATTAGGCCTGCATGTCCTTAGCATACAACGCATACATGTATTTAGCATATTATGTCTGCATGTCTTTAGCATATGAGCCTGCATGTCTTATCATATTACGCTTGCATGTCCTTACCATAATACGACTGCATGTCGTTAGCACACTACGCTTGCATGTTCTTAGCGTTCTAAGCCTGTATGTCCTTAGCATACTACGCCTGCATGTAATTCGGAATGGGGGAAATAAATTTTCTGAGAAGACTTATGAATTTAGAAACACTGGCATTAGTTCTGAAAAAAAAAAAAAAAAAAAAAAAAAACGTTCAGAAATTGTATGGAATTGTATTGGTGCAAGGTTTGTAGTAATGTAAAATTGTAGAAAATTAACCAGGTTTGAAAACTGATTCTGTTCTTCAGATGAGTCCCACTATGAAATGTTGAATCTAATGTTAGGAAAGGTCGAGCATTACCTCTGTTACTTGTAACTACTGTTTTTGTTTTGTTTTGTTTTGTTTTGGCTTTTGTTTTTGTGTTTTTTGAACGCTTTATGATTAACCATCGGAAACTGATATTTAACGATAATAGCATCTAGAGGATAAAGCATCGTTTTCAAAATTTATTTGTGGTTATCTAAACTCATCGCCGAATTGATATAACGACTATTATTACTGATTTGCTTTGTCAAACCAGGACATTTTCAATGGAACAGCGAGTCTGCGGAAAATTAACAGCGTCCACCTCAGAATCCTTTACCAACAATGTCGTGACTTTCCCATCGACGTTGTGACTTACGAACGATGTCATGATCTTACCAACGATGTCGTGACTTTGAAAACGATGACATGACTTTACCCACGATTTCGTGACTTTACAAACGAAAACTTGTGCCTACACAAGTTTTCGATTCCAGAACAATTATGTATGCTGGCAGTTGAATACACCTATTTACAGACAAAACTTTGGTTCAATAAAATAATTATTTTATTATCAATCTTTGTTATATTTGACAGAAACGTCTACATTCGTGGTTACAAAATATGCAATGACGTTTTTGAAAACAAAAAATCTGAAAAAGCTTTAGTTCCCATAAATCATTTTGCTTTTAAAAATGATTTACTTCTTGTCAACATAAGTAAAGAGAAATCCATGTTAAACTGATTGTGTCAATTAGCGATTGCATGGTTATGATAATGCTTTATGGTACTGAGGGAAGCAATATCAGGTGTATCGTGTGGGTAAAATAGATTGCTTCATTATGGAGAGATTATAAATGGTCAGTGTATTTTTTTCCATCTTCAGAACTGGAAGCTGAATCACTAAATAATCCGTTAAAAATAGACTAACAGTTATATAAAAAGGGACGTGAAAGTATTCTTTGACAAAATTGCGTGCAATCTGAAATAAATTATATCTGCATTTGTCATGTCAACTAGATTTCATATTGATTTATTGAAAACAAACTATTCATGGTGGCGTTTCATCGTATTCTTTTCGTTCCATCGGTGTTGTAAATGATCTCACAAGGAATTTGTTTCGCAATATTCTACGTCAGTTTTTTTTCTTCTAAAATACTACCGCATACTTCGAACGGGTATAGAAATATCAAAACAATTGTCAAGCTTTTATTCTGTAACTGCATTGCTGTGTTGCTGCTCGAAGAACTGACATCCAACCATTCTCAGTAATTCCGGCGCAGCTAACTGGGTGCTTTCTTGAAGCATAGAATAATATTTTAGTGACATTTCAGAAGTAACCATGTAGTCAGGTGTCTGACATTGTGCTTCCATCTTGATTCAGTCACCTAGTTATGTCCCCTGAGTGTAAAATGACATACACAATTTCGTATCTGTATTTGGTTGTTCTTTATAGCCCTCCGATGAGAATGTTGCGTGGAAAGTGAAGTAGCTTTCACTAAACAAAGGGGATATTTCTAATTACCCTTTGCTTAATACAATCGGACCCCGAGTCCAAAACAGGTTTATTTTTGCACCATACTTTGTACTCACGTAATAACTTCTTGCATAGGATTATTGGTATTTATGGAAAGCAACAATCCAAAATCGTGCGTATCTGCCCCTATTATAAGTTTAGCGCTCGTTTTTAAGTGAGGAAACGAACGATGAAATTTTCAAATTGCATTTGGTCCTCTTAATCGAACAAATAGAACTCAACACATACATTTTTAGAAAGAGCAACATTTTGAATTTTTTCCTTTTTTTAAAAATTTAACTGATGCTCCTTGCCTGAAATTGAGTTCTGAAATAAGTGAATTAGGCTTGCAATCCAAAACCGGAATATATTGCCAGCAAGGCAAAAGTAATACATGTAGCTATTGGCATCATGTTTAAGGATGGAAAATATGTTATGTTGTAAAAGTATGTAAACTTTTGTTAAGTATTTCCTCGATTTTTAATTTACTGCTCTGTGTTCAGGTAAAGAAACGCTTGAAATTGACAAAATGAATAGTAGCACGCATTTATTTTAATAAGACCCTGGTAAATCCCAAAAAGTTAAAATTAGTCCCTGAAAATGCATTTTATTTAAACAAAAATACATTGAGCGCAGTGCTATGCTTAGTGCCAACCTTTTATTGCAGTTTCTTTTACCAGGGAAAGATAAATAGGCCTAAAGGGAGGTAATATTAGATAGCAGAGAAGATAAATATAGTTAAAACGGAAACATTATCAGAAGTTGAGTGAGAGTGTGGTTAAATGAAAGTATAACGTACGCATGAGTGTCTACTTAAATAAACTGATGAGCGAGGAATGGTGGGTAATGGTAACGATTGAACGCACAAATGAAATGAAGGAGTATTGAACAAATGAATGGACGAATAAATGAAATATCACTAGCATATCTTCCATATGACTGTCTTTTTAATACAGTGTAGTAGATCTTGGTGTTTGTGACCGAATGAGTACACAAAAAAATGTATTTGACTTTATGATTTCATTGTTCCATATAAAAGATTGTTTCAAGTATTCCTTGATGAACATTTTCTGTTACATGTCCTTGTTCGATATAACAGCCGTCATCTTTTTTGCTTTCTGTTTTATGTATAGATGCTAAAGAAAACTGACCTGGTATATTTTAGGTTAATACCGATTTATAGAAAACAACTCCTACTTTATTCCAACCACTTATTCACTGTTCGTACTGAGGAATCATTTGACATCAGGGCCATCGCGCATTGAGTCCACGCATCATATAATGAATATATAGTACTCTGGCCTTTAAATAAAAATTAATCAAGCCACGGGAGATATAAAGAGCAAGCAAACAAGTAAGATAAAATAGCGAGGAAAGACAAAAACAAAATAATAACTTATTTTCAACAATTTTTAGTTTATATTCCTTAGAGGACATGTTGGAAACTTTTTCAAGATTCGAGGCACTTTGTTTTTAGTTTGTTTATGGAGGGTGTCATAACGAAGACCAATGAAGATACCCAAAGATATCTGAGAATATACAGAGTCGCCTTCAAAGTCTCTGAGAACAATTTTAGAGAGAAGTGAACTGTCTACGGTTTATGGGTGGGGCCAATTGTCATACAATTAGATTTGGATAGTTTTGGGTACATTTTACTTTGCTTACACCACTTCTGAAAAGGCTAATTATCAGTGTGGATATGTATAATGTTTTTATTAGGTGTTTTTTTATTGTTTGATGTGTTGATTTCCCAATACGCAGACCAGATAATGGTTTCGTAAATGGACTGTGGATGAGTAGTGTAAATATGAGCAATCGAAGTAGATGTTGACTCGATTAACCTTATTCATTTGAGCAAGTTAGGCAAGGTAATTAGAGAGAATCATATCATTGCATATTTTATAAGTTTGATCCAAAAGATACATGTAAAAAAATGCCCATTATTATGATACATTCCACATTATGTGTAGAGAGTGGCAAGTTCAAAGAAAAGGTTGTGATTTAAGAGGGAAACCTCAATCCATATAGATTCTCTCGAATCATTTTCAAGATCTATTGTCGGTTCTAAATGTCACCTTTAAGCAAATATTGGCTGTCGTGCTGTACAAATGGGAGGACAAAGTCGAGACAGACGATCTACGTTTGTACTTTAAATGACTGGAAATATGAACAACTATCCCACCTCTCAAATCTATATCCGTTGTCTTTTCTCTGCAAACTGTAACCGTTTAAATGGTAATTCGTTATCATCAATAGAATTATTTAAAATGCTTCACAAGCACTAAAGATGTCGAAAAATGTAGCAGTTGTTAATTTAAGTTCGTGCATTATTTTACAGAGTGTACATACTATTTAGATTTGCGATATGTAAACCCTATCTCAAATATTAAAACCAAAACGAAAATCATTGGATGGAACTTGATCAGCAACAAAATTTGAAATTATTAAATGTGTATGACTAGTAACATAGGATACAGATAAGTGTTTAAGAGATAAGGAATGGTGCTTGATGAAATCTGGATGGGATGTAATACAATCGGTACATTCTAAAGACTTCAGTCTGGGCAAACGTACTTTAAGGTGAATAAAGGAAGTACTGGGTATGAGTGAGTCACCACTATGACATCCAGACGTAGCCCCAAATAAAAGTTATCTCTGTCGTTATTATTCGGAGTATATCTGTCATTGGAAGTTGTCTGGCTGTCATAAAATTCACACGAGTTACCATGGATACATGATACATGTTATGAACACATTTACAATCATAGTCTTTGTTACAGTTATCTCTGTTGAAAAGGATTTTGGAGAATGATGCCCCTCTGAGTTAAGGAGTCTGCGCGGAATGAGATGTAGGACACGTGACAAGTGGTATGATCACGAATGTATTAAGGCATCTAGGTGAATGTAGCACGTCAGATGCCTGCGAAAGGACCTATTCGTGGTTCACAAATTGTGATTCTGATGCCAGCTGAAGGATAGGGCACAGACGAATATGTACTATGTCTCTGTGAAACAGACACGTTATGACGTCTCCTGAAGCTATGTCATACGAATTATGATTGGCTTCATAACTGATGTTAGGTTTTCTGCACACCTCTGTAAGGGTAGAATCAAAATGTTTAACATCTACATCAGGTCGAGGAATGAAATCTGATATAATTACTGAATTTTTGAGAACGAGGTTATGAAACAACGATTCGTATTTGAAACTATAAAGGTTAATCCGGCATGGATATATGTAATCAGGTGGCTGAAGATACCAAAGCTGGTCACCTAGGAGATGAGTATATCCGTTATTCACACGGACAAGTAATTTTTCTCTTTTATATTATGCTTGTATTGACGGTCTAAAATATACATGATGTTTACGAAGTAGATTTCTTACGGCTGCTTACCGTTTGTGTTTGGCGGTGTTGTTCTGTGTACCTACCCATATAAATGTTGATTTAGACGGACAAAATTAAATTGTATATTTCATTAATTAGAATCTACTGATTTTAAAGATAGCACTGATTAACAACAAGAAACAAATCTTAAGTGGCTTATTGGTATGTAATTGTTTTCCATATAGCAATAACATATTCCAAAATGTTAAAGCAAGGTCTATATTGGGGTAATGCAATATTGACTTCATGCAGAAAATTACTTGATATGTGTAACACAAACAAACAGTAATAAGTCCGTGAGTGAGGTAGGTAAAATAACGTTAAAGAAATCTATAAACAGTAATGAGTTATGTCATTATTATTCGCCATACTTTAGTACCTTTCTATTTATCAGTATGTATAAAACAACTTTACATACCGATTTCAATATACGTTTATTCACACTTTGCAGAGCAGATACAGCTTCTGACTGTCTTGCAAAAAGGTATTTAGGTAAATAATGTAATAACCATCTATGACAAATTATTCTGTATTGTTAGAGTTCAATCAAGGTTCAAGTGACGAGACGCCATTCTTAAACATTTTAATCGCCAAGAAAGGATCATTGAATGAAGCTGAGTATGGATAAAAAAACAACCAAAAACAGAATACGTAAGCGGATTAAAAAAAAAACAAACAACTTTATAATGTGTATTTAACATCTAGTGAAGATTTTACGTGTATTTTAGTCACCGTCAGTGTCAGTGGAAATAATGCATCTCCATTTCCTCGGCAGTGAAGTAGCTTCATAAGCTGGAGTGAAAAACTGTAACTTATGCTTACCGGTGTAACAGATCAAATTTATGCATCGTGGAAAGCCACTAATGGCAAGGAATAGCATACTATTGAGTAAGGAATAAAAAGGGAAAGCCACTAATGCAAGGAATAGCGTATTATTGAGTAAGGAATAAAAACGGAAAGCCAATAATGCAAGGAATAGCATATTATTGAGTAAGGAATAAAAAGCTGACAGCTGGAAGTTTCACAAAAAGGAATCTGTTAAATTTACAACGGGTTTAGGGGAGTATCAATGTGTCTTATTTAGCTATAGAAAAAAGATAGCTACACTGTATATTGTTGCAAAAGTTAGAAATTATACATTACTTCGCTTTTAATGATAGCACACTTCCTAATTTATCTCTGGATCGTATTCAAACTCACACCTGAATAAATTATAGCATCTGATATAAAGAGGAACGTTCCCATTAACCTGATTTATTAATGAACATCTATATGAGAGATCTGATGGTGAAGAAGCATGCAAACTTTAGAATCCGGCAAGTATTAAATTTGGCAGGAATCATCATAAAGTCATAAAAAATTTAATTGCTCGTTCAGGACTCTAATGAAAATGTGTAATACGAGTTTGCATTATCGGGCTAACTAACTCACCCTTGATTCAGAACATATTTTTATTTAACCTGATGAGAAGTTAAGAACCTATGCAAATAAATATCAGCGGGATCCTTGTTTAGTACACACCTTTTTTATTTGACGATCTTTCATCTCTTACATAATTGCACAGCTATAATTCTTTGAAGCGATCAAAAATAGGTGTACTTAAGATTTTAACTGATTTTTCTTTTATATTTATCGCGTGCCTTTAACCATAAGTAAGGCTAAAAACAAGTAATCATGTATGCCAGAGTCTATCTTTACATTATCAAGCTATTCCATCCTCTTACAAATATACTGAATCACTGATGTAAAAAGCTTTCTTAGAAACACTCTGAATATAACTGGGAAAGAGAACTCCACATTTACATCGTGACCTGACCGCTTCGGTGGCCTAGTGGTTAGAGCATATGTCTCGGATGCGGGAGGTCGCGGGTTCGAACCCCGGCCGAGAAATACCAAATACTTATAAAAAATAGTACCAGCAGCTGCCTCGCTAGGCGTTCAGCATTAAGAGGTTAGTGTTAGGACTGGTCGGCCTGGTGTCAGGATAATGTGACGGGGTGGGACATCATGCTACATGTTTGTGGCATGGTGCCCAAGTGCTAGACATCATTATAAACTACCACACTGCAGACATCGAAGCGATATGACTGAAAAATTGTTAGAGCTAAAATCCAAAATCGCACACACACACGTCGTGACCTAACAGAAATAATTTGCATCTTGCGTGAGTTGTTCTCATATAGCTATTTAGCGTCCCCAGATGTCAGACTGGAGGGCATTCTATCCGAATACAGGCTATCACTATATACTCTGTCTTGAGAAATGGGTAAACTTTCCCAGGTCAGATAATAGGACTACATGTTTTTCAAGTGTTTTGCAAAATTTCTAACATGGAATCCTTTATCTCAACGCTCACGGATGAATGTCAGACTACCTGAAGCAGTTGCTAACAACACAATATTCATTAAATAAAACCAGAGATGGCTTATTGAAACGATACAGATGCATATATTCACGCTGTCCAATTTTGATCAACGTAACAACTTCCTGTATCTGCTTAAAGAAAAGTTTGTATTACTGATCTCTCTCTCTCTCTCTCTCTCTCTCTCTCTCTCTCTCTCTCTCTCTCTCTCTCTCTCTCTTTCTTACGGTTCTCAGAGAGCTCGATCTGGCTTTCCAAATAAATAAGCTGCGACCGTCCACTGTGCAAAGTAGGGGCAAACGGAACGGTGGACAGGGCAGAAAACCTTTGTGACATCTCATTGTGGCTATATTTCTACCCGTAGAAGACAGTCCAAACATCTGCATACGGAAGTATAGCTTACGGGTTGGGCTGAAGAACAAACTGTCTTGGCTCTCTAGCGCACCTGTCTTTCCAAATATAAGGCTCTTCCATTGTCTCTTAATTATTCGGAACAAAGATGTAAAAACTTTCTGAGAAACACTCTGATTACATTTATATTTCTCACCAGGCAGGGGTGTTATATAAAAACAAGGTCTGCAAAGCTTTTGTCGAAGTTCTACATCCATAAATCCGACAAGAAAATATTGGCATGCATAAGAGATACACAACTACATCTTGGTTTGGTTTGGCTTAGACCACTTTAAGGTCTTATACCTAAAGGATTTGGCCACAGTTGGGCAATGAGAGTAAAGTGTCTTCTTCAAGGACACCACACAACAACTGACCATGGCTTAGTTTGAGAATCAAACCCAGTACTCCTGAGTAGGTGCCCATCATGCTAACCACGGAGGTGCCACGCCAATAAGCCCAATACAATACTGGCCTTATATACATTTAATTTATAGTGTGTACTCGACTATTGTCTGTAATTGAGGGTAGAATTCTGGCCTACCTGACTATTGTCACTTTTTGAAAGACTTTTACTTGAATTTAAGTTCAAGACCTAGCCTTGGTTATGACCTTAGAAGGTTCTGGAAACGAGCTTGTTTACAGTTTGGTGAAATTTTCTATTAAGATGATTTAGTTGTTTCTCAGAAAATACTATTACAACAAAGGTCAATTAGGGATGTATATAAAAGAGGTTTTGGTAAACAACGTCTTCATTTATGTTTTGTGATTAGTGTATGAAATCACTTTTAGTTGTGTTCAGTTATAATTTGAGAGGAATTATTTATTTAAATTATTTATTGGAAGTACAAAGTGGTCATTTACGTTTTGGACAAAAACACTGCTTGAGGATTATTGAGGACTCATTGAAAGATATTCTGGAGTATATCATTGTGGTGCATCAAGACAATTGATACATGAACTACTCCAAGACTATTAGGACATCAGCACAGTCAATATTATTGGAATTCATTCGGTATATTCTTTACTTTTGAACTTGTGATAGATTATTTAGGCTTAATTCACATTACTGAAAATTCCTCTTCAAGTTTTACATTTTCTTCTAGAGAATTAAACTATTTGTTGAATTGTACTAAACTTGCTGGTTTCGCTTCTTTCCGTTGCTTAGTATAAGAACATATAGTTGTAACAAGGCATTCAACATTCCCACCCAAAACGTTACTTTTCTACTGTAATTTTCTATACCATTTCTGGTCGCTTCATAAAGAGCAGTTTAAATTTTTGCAAATATTCATACCAAACTAACTGTTTTTACATAATATCTTACTTGTATTAAATGGGTTCAAATCGTGTATGTGTGTCTGTGGACATATATTGTGTATTTTCTTCATCAATGTAGCCTTAGATCCCTTTAGCACATGTATGGAGATGTTTTCAATGTGATTTCTCTTAAAATGATGAAGAAATAGAAATATGGTTGTGTGAACATTATGGCTATCTACTTTCATCAGCGTGTTCATCAATGGCAAAATGACGCTGACCAAGATCACTGGAAATCTAGTGTCACTCCACAACCTTGTAAAATCTGTGAATAGGACCTTGTTTAATATGTTGTATTTGTGCACGAAAATAAAGGGACTAACCCTAACCCTCACACTTCATTGGTTTTGTTGACGTTTTAGTTGGCTGGGATTCTTCTTCAAAAGTGTTGATTTCGGAAACAAAATTTTGATGGTTTGTTTTTCCTTTGATTTTTGTTTCTTTCGGAGTGGAAGCGAGTTCCTGCCCGGAGGGGGGGGGGGGCGGGGCTGGGCGTCCGGAGGGGGGAGGAGAAGAAAAATTTCTTTTTCACATGGCCTTTTACATTCTTCTTGAGGCTCTTTAACTTTATATAAAAAGATAATATCTTCTTTCACGTCCGCGTACCGAATCTGAGGGATGTTTTCCTTCATATTCATGCTCCTGTTATATAAAGAGGTTCGAAACTTGCCATCCAACCATTCAGATTCATTCATTAATTTATTTTTCAAGGCTGAGACGTCGGACAAGCAAGATCGAGCGCCAGCTGCATAGGGGAAATGGTGGGGACAAAGAGCAAGATACAAATGCAGTCACGTGTCGCCATGGACTATCAAAGAGAAAAGGAGCATGGCTACATTACCTGGCACAATGCTTCAGAATAGCCGACCAACTCTCCCATTATAATAACAGCGAGAGGCTCTTGTCATCGTCTGAAATAAAAAAGCAGCAGGTGAATTACAACAGATTGATTGTCGACGAGGACCTACTCCAGACTGGAATGGGGAGGCAAGTCACTTTAGCCATTTTGGAATGAAGGAGGCAGCCACCAGCAAACTCTGGAAGGGGGACCAGTCGAAACGTAATTAGCCTGTGAAGAAGTTTTAGAGGAATGGCAAGGAATTCCAGAAGTTAGACGGGAGGCGCCATTCCTTTGAGAAGGAGAAACGAAGGAATACATCTCCTACCAAGATGCAGTCTATGCCGACCAAAGTGTATCGACGTCCGAAGAAGATCTGTTATCAGTGAAACCGGCCTGGAAGAACCCGACTAGCACCAAGATTCCCTGGATGCATGGGGTTTTTCTTTTGGATATCGAAAACCCTTTTTGATAAGTCTCTATTTAGGTTTGAAAATCTGACTTGGTCATTTATATACCGCCGTCAAAATTACATATACCCTTATAATGCATGATACTAAAATACGAAGAGTTACTTATACTCGGAATATTTGATTAAATTTGGGAAACGAATGAGCACTTTGTACTCTAAATTACAATCAGAATGAATTAGGAACGGTAGTCTCTTAACTTTGATTGATTGACCTAATTGCATAGGTGGCTTACACATTATTGGTAGTAGGGACCGCCCACTTGGACACTTAGGCTCGATTTCTGACAAATATTGTACGACCATGGAATTTCATGCGCGTTCCGGCCGACGTTTGGAGCCACATCCGAGCACTCTTCCACCTTTCTACTCTAGGACAAGCCAAGACTACTGTGTGGGCCGATTCCCACTCGTCTATTAAACATTTACCCCGAAGATCTTGTCCAATCACACCCGACGTCTCATAACACAATACAGATACAGAATTAATATGATTCCCAATCACTTGGTAAACAAATAAGTCTCATGGGGCTTCATTACCCCCAAATTTCGACTCAATTAATTGGCATAATGTGTATGCATAAATGCATACTTGAGTGTGGCTCGAATTAAGTGTCCTACGGTCGGGAAATAGAGCTGTCGCATATGGGCGAAAGCAACGTTACTTCAAGATCTGCCTGTCTGTCCGTCTGCCATCCATTCATTCGCAATGAGTCGAGCTACTAGCACGTCAGCGATAGATTTCCACACAGCAAAATTAGGCGTGATACCTACCCGGTTTCCAGCTAATGCTGAAATCCTTGCCCCAGCCTTTCGTGCTCTTAAGACCCTAGATAAGGCTCTAGTTACAAGATGAAGTTTGAGAGCTGAGGAAAACAAAAAAACAGAACAACAGAGTTGTTGGTGTGGCATGAATCAGAAGATGTTGACCCTAATATATCAAAGGGGAATTGGAGGCGGCTAGGACGCCAGGAAACAAGAAGAGGACGATGGGTAAACAAGAGGTCCGTCGGTGGCCTTGAACCACTCATCATCCAATTCAGGAAAATTCAACCCTAGTTCCAAGACCTGAATCTAGTGACAAACTCGTCAACAAGGTTAGAACCTCAACCTCAACCCCTACCAGAACGAGTCAGCGGCGGGCAATAGGAGTGGGGCGTGAAACCCAAATAGAAAGCAGCATTAGAGGATAAAATAAGTCTTCCCACACCCGACCCTGGTTGCGAAAAATCTCAGAAAGAAGGAGAGGAGATAGTGGACGTGGTCGAAGAAGAACAAAAAGAATGTGACCCGGATAAGCAAAGGCTCTTCCCGTGCGTTTAATTTAGAATCAAGCCGTGCGAGCAGTGCTGAAATTACCCACTCGTATAAGTTCATATAGTGATACGCGTGTATGACAATCTTTGGAAACGAGGTGAAGTTTGGTGCACGTGAACAGCGTAAATAATCACCTGACTGAGAGGAAAATAACCATTATTCTCAAGATGGCACAAGACCTCGTTGAAGACGTCTCTCGAAAGGAAATGAAAAAGAAAGAAAATTTCCGCAGTGTAATAGTATAATAGTATGTTTCTATGATTTTATCCTCTTTTTCTAACATTCGTTTACATTCTACCCTTTTCGTTAGAAAACTAGATGTGGGGTTTTAGTCAATACACACGGCGTGTTGGCTTGAATTCAAAAATTAGTGTTGGATAATAATCAAAAAGTGGTTGTTGAATAGTAATCACAAATGAAGCATTGGATAGTAATCAAAAAGTTGGAGCTGGATAATGTTCAAAATTGGGTACTGGATTGTACGAAAAACGTAGGCGTCGGATAGTACTGAAGGTTCGGTGTTGAATTGTGCTAAAATGTGGGTTTGAATAGTACTGAAGTGAATGCTTGAAATTACTCAAAAGTGAGTGCTGGATGGCACTCTAAAACTGGAAGTTGGATAAAGCTCAAATGTGAGTATTGTGAATTATTAAAACGGTGGTGTTGTAAAGTATTTAAAAAGTGGAGTGTTGGATAGTGCTAAAGAGCGGGTGATGGAAAGGAATCAAATAATTGGGTGTTTGGTATTCAGAAAGTGGGTGTTGGATAGTATCTACAGTTCCCAGTTTGAGGCTATAAAGTCTCATAATATTAAAATCTCAATTGAGGCCATAAAACTCACAATGTTAAGAGTCCAATTTGAGGTCAACAACTTCAAACAACGGACATAATGTGCTCTCGGCGGCATAGATGTCAGCTTTATAACCTCAATTTTAAATTCCTGTTTGAAGCCAGGGGGTTCCCCAATGTAATCCTACTGCGTAATGTTAATTCTGCTTGTGGCCAGGGTATCCGACAGTAGTGTATTGGGGTACTATAGCCATCATCATGCCAAAGAAGGAAAATCAGCCTGGGGCACTATGGCCCCACGATTTATAGGCCCAAAACCACAGCCTGGGACACTATAGCCCCAATGGGAATTTTGTATTAGCGACTAGCACACCCTGGGCCTATATAGCGACAAGAGGAATGAAACAGGTAGGGTGACGTGACGGTACTGGTCATTGGCAACAATGTAGCAAGGTAGTACTGTGACGTCATGTCACCTGTGTCATTTCTATAGATAAACACGAATCAGTCGCGTTCGTGTTTTAGTAGAGTATGTTTTGTATATTCGTTTCTTTCCAATAGATTGATGAACATCAATCTATCCTACACAAATTATAAAATCGACTAAACAAATTTTTTAATGAAGAGAGAATAAATATCTACACAAATTATAAAATCGAATAAAAAAAATTTTTAGGCAAGAAAAAATTAATATCTTTTCGAGGCATAGGAAGTGGCCCTGAAAAGGGCGTTTGGTTTTTTCTTCTATTGTCTCCAGTTCTTCCACCAGCTTCTTAATTTTCCAATGATTCCTTTCTTCTTCTTATTTTCCTCTTCTGGTATACAGTCTGGATGTCCCATAGCTCAAAATTTTTGCTTTATTTTCATCCAGTTCTTATTCAGTCTGTCAAAGTCCTCTTTCTTTTTTTGGTTTTCCTTCTCCTTTCTCTCTTTTTTCCATATCTCTTTGATTTTCTTTACCTCTTCTTCCATTACTTTCTTCATCTTCTCTTCTGCTTTTTTTTAATTGTTGTAAATCCCACTGGACAAAGGACCACTCGGTAAAATTGACTATGTGTTGCAAAAAGCATCTTTTCTTCTTCTTCTTTTTCTGATCTTTCCATCTATTTTTAGCTACAACTTATGGTAAATTCCTAGGAAAAACCCATTATCTATTTATAGCTACAACTTGTGGGAAATTCCTAGGAAAACCCACTATCTATTTATAGTTACAATTTATTGGAAATTTCTAGGGAAAACCCACTATTTATTTATAGCATCAACTTGTGTGACGTTCCTGTTTAAAAATCCTAGTATCTACTTATATCTACAACCTGTGGAAAAACCCAGGTGTATATTTATGGCCTCAAAATTCCTAGTTTCAGTGACGTCAATGAACTGGCTGACCTGAATACGCGATACTGTAGGTAGGTAGGTAGGTGAAATGAATTTGATAGGGATAAAGGGAGTTTTATAGGGACAAAGATCAATACACACACAAAAGAAAGGGAGAAAGAAAAAAACCGATATCTACTATCCACACAAACGGACGAGAACGCATAAAACACACCACATATACTATCCACACAAACACTAGGCGAACGCATAATACACCCATATATACTATCCACACAAACGGACGAGAACGCATAAAACACTCACATATATACTATCCACACAAACAAATGAGAATGCATAAAACATACACATATATACTATCCACACAAACGGTCGCGAACGCATAAAATACAAACATCTACTATCCACACAAACGGACGCGAACGCATAAAACACTCACATATATACTATCCACACAAACGAATGAGAATGCATAAAACATACACATATATACAATACACACAAACGGACGCGAACGCATAAAATACACACATCTACTATCCACACAAACGGACGAGAACGCATAAAACACACCACATATACTATCCACACAAACGCTAGGCGAACGCATAAAATACACACATCTACTATCCACACAAACGGACGAGAACGCATACAACACACCACATATACTATCCACACAAACGGACGCGAACGCATAATACACCCATATATACTATCCACACAAACGGAGGAGAAGGCATAAAACACTCACATATATACTATCCACACAAACGAATGAGAATGCATAAAACATACACATATACACATATATACTATCCACACAAACGGACGCGAACGCATAAAATACACACATTTATTATCCACACAAACGGACGAGAACGCATAAAACACTCACATATATACTATCCAAACAAACGCTAGGCGAACGCATAAAATACACACATCTGCTATCCACACAAACGGACGAGAACTCATACAACACACCACATATACTATCCACACAAGCGAATGAGAATGCATAAAACATACACATATATACTATCCACACAAACGGACGCGAACGCATAAAATACACCCATATATACTATCCACACAAACGGACGAGAACGCATAAAACACACCACATATACTATCCACACAAACGCTAGGCGAACGCATAATGCACCCATATATACTATCCACACAAACGGACGAGAACGCATAAAACACTCACATATATACTATCCACACAAACAAATGAGAATGCATAAAACATACACATATATACTATCCACACAAACGGTCGCGAACGCATACAACACACCACATATACTATCCACACAAACGAATGAGAATGCATAAAACATACACATATATACTATCCACACAAACGGACGCGAACGCATAAAATACACCCATATATACTATCCACACAAACGGACGAGAACGCATAAAATACACACATCTACTATCCACACAAACGGACACGAATGCATAATACACCCATATATACTATCCACACAAACGGATGAGAATGCATAAAACACTCACATATATACTATCCACACAAAGGAATGAGAATGCATAAAACATACACATATATACTATCCACACAAACGGACGCGAACGCATAAAATGCACACATCTACTATCCACACAAACGGACGAGAACGCATACAACACACCACATATACTATCCACACAAACGCTAGGCGAACGCATATAACACACATTATCTACTATCCACAGAAACGCTAGGCGAACGCATAAAATACACCCATATATACTATCCACACAAACGGACGAGAACGCATACAGCACACCACATATATTATCCACACAAACGGGAAGAGAAAAAAACACAGACCATATCTACTATTCACACAAACGTACGTGAATGCATTCAAAAACACACACACACACACACACACACACACACACACACACACACACACACACACACACACACACACACACACACACACACATCAGTAAAGGAGTGAGTGGTTAGTATTCATTTTTGCCTCAACTAATGAAAACTCAAAATCCATTTGTTTAACCCATGATGTACGTGTGTGAGTGCATGAGTGTAGGCCCTTTATCATTCTAAAATATCAAAAGTAGAAAACACTTACGTTTTCTTCTGTCTGGTCAATTCTGGTGTAAATTTTACAATCCAATGTCACAACACAACACAACTTTAAAAAGTTCATAGACTTCTTCTGTGTCTTTTTTGTTCACTCTCTCTGTTTTCTGAATTTCTTCACTGTTACAGTTTTTTCTCCTCTTCTTCCTCACTTTTTCTCACCTTCTTTTCTTCTCTTTCTTCTCTCTCTGGACATACCGGTGTTCTTCTTTTGCCGGGGGTACCTCTTCTTCTTCCTCCTGCTCCTGTTGTTTCTTAGGGCAGTCTGAAGACCAATATCCTTTCTCTTCACAATTATAACAGGTATCCTGACTTTTGTATCTTTTGACACTGGTCTTGCTTTTTTGACGGTCTGGACATTCAAAGGGAGTTTTATAGCGACGAATAAAGACCAACACATACACACACAAACTCCAAACGTTATGTGTTAGCTTAAAATGTAAGAGAAGGAGATAAAATCTCACAAAATAGGCTATCTCTTATACTACCAAAAATACTATGTGGAAAAAGCGCTAGTATCTATTTATAGTCACCACTGGTAGGAAATTCCTTTGGGAAAAACCTAGTATTTATTTTTAGCTACAACTTATGGTAAATTCCTAAGGAAAAACCCACTATCTATTTATAATCTCACCTTGTAGGAAAGTCCCATGAAGTAACTTAGCATCTATTTATAGCTACAACTTGTGGGAAATTCTTAGGAAAAACCCACTATCTATTTATAATCTCATCTTGTAGGAAAGTCCCATGAACTAACTTAGTATCTATTTATAGCTACAACTTGTGGGAAATTCTTAGGAAATACCCACTATCTATTTATATTCTCATCTTGTAGGAATGTCCTATGAACTAACTTAGTATCTACTTATAGCTACAACTTGTGGGAAATTCCTAGGAAAAACCCACTATCTATTTATATTCTAATCTTGTGGGAAAGTCCTGTGAACTAACCTAGTGTCTAATTATGGTCACATCTTGGGGAAAATCCTAGGGAAAACCCAATATATATTTATAGCCTCAACTTGCGTGATTCCCCTATTTAAAACCCTAGTATCTATTTATAGCAACAACTGTGGAAAACCCCAAGTCTATGTTTATAGCCTCAAAATTTCAAGTTTCAATGACGTAACTGTACTGGAAACTAGGGGAATAATGGCAACAGTGTTACAAGTAGCTGACCTGAATAGGCGCTATTGTAGGTAGGTGGGTGACAAGAATTTGATAGGGATAAAGAGAGTTTTATAGGACAAACAAAGACAAATACACACATACGCACGCACAAACAAACGTACGCGCACACATAAAAACACAAAGAAACGTACGAACACGTTTAAAAACAAACAAATGCACAGAAGGGAAGAAAAAACCCATTATATACTATTCACACAGAAAGGAAGAGAAGAAAAAAACACCCATATCTTCTATCCACACAAACGTACGCGAACGCATACAAACACACCCATACCTACTATCCACACAAACGTACGCGAACGCATAACACACACACACACACACACACACACACACACACACACACACACACACACACACACACACACACACACACACACACACACACACACACACACACACACACACACACACACACACACACACACACACACACACACACACACACATACACACTATGAACACAGAAGAGGATGAAAAAACCACAATACCTACTATCAGCACAGAAGGGGAAGAAAATAACCCCAATATCTACTATCAACACAGAGGGGAAGGAAAACAAAACACATTATATGCTATCCACATACGTACGCGAACGCATGCAAACACACACACACAAACACACAAACACACACACACACTACCATCAACACACCAGGGGGAGATAAAACCACAATACCTACTATCAACACAGAAGGGAAGAAAATAACCCCAATATCTACTATCAACACAGAAGGGAAGGAAAAAAACACATTATATACTATCCACATAGTGTAGGGACAAGATCTTTTCTTGTTAAGATGAAACACATACACACATACACACAAACGTACGAGCGCACACAAACACACATGCACACAAACACACAAAACGTACGAAGGCAGACAAACACACAAGCACAAACACACACAGAAAGACTTTTTTGTTAAGGGATAAGCATTTTGTTAAGGGAAAGAAATACACACACTATCGTTCTATGGCGTCAGCGTATGCGTGTGTGAAAATTTATCTAAAGTGTTTAGAAAAAATCAAGACATAACAATGATGGATGAACAGACTGTCAGATTTTATCTCACTTGCATGCCTGAAGTGCGTACGTGAAGGAAAACATCCCTTCCATTTCAATTCCAACTAAAATATGATCCAGAGGGATAGAGAGAGGTGAAAGAGCATATATTCGTGCAGTGAAAATACAAAAACAATATACACCATTTTTATTATAAAAATCAAGACCAAGAGACACTTACGCTTTCTTTCCATTTCCCGTCTGAGGTTATAGGCCAACACATTGGCTCAAATAGTCCATTTTTCCATTTCCATCTCTTCACTGGCACAAGTTCTTCCTCATCATCATTTTCTTCTTCTGAACCCCTCTCCACTTTCTCCTCTTGTTTCTTAGGGCACTCTGAAGCCGGTGTCCTTTCTCCTGACAACGATAACAGGCATCTTGACTTTTGTCTCTCTTTATTGGACGAAGCGGACATGTTGGAAACAAATGCCCATGTACCTTACAGATATAGAAAACTTCATCAGGACTTATACACTTTTCTATGACTCTCATCAAATCATAGACCAGAAGGGTAAGTGTTGTTGACACTTTCGCCTGTGAATTATGCTTTCGTATGACTCGAAGCAAATCTTTGACCAGCAGGTCGATCTGTGTTGACTCGTCCATCTTCTTGACTGAGAACTGAATGAATACGCTAAAAACTCTAAGACACTAATCTTATATAGTGACCTGCTGCGTGAGAAACCTAGACAAACTAAATTTTTGCAATCAAGATGAAACGGTTCCGGTGAGGAACTAGAAGAAAGTAAGAGGCAACATCATACCGTCGTCTCCTCTCTCTCTCTCTCTCTCTCTCTCTCTCTCTCTCTCTCTCTCTCTCTCTCTCTCTCTCTCTCTCTCTCTCTCTCTCTCTCTCACACACACACACACACACACACAGAGGAGCTGAAGTGTTAGTTTTAATCCATTCGAAGACGACATGAACGAGCCTTAATCAGTGTTCTCCACTTCTATCACAAAACCAAGAGAGTCCTGATTCAGCTCAAAAGAAATTCGTTCGTCCCCTGAAATTATTGTGACATTTGAGAGACGAATAAACACACTTCAAGAAAATTGAGAACGATGGCTTACACCTATTCCGTGATATGTAAAGAGTTCAAGTAGTGTGTAAAACTTAGTCAATGTTTGTAATCAAGATGAAACGATGACACTTTTCCAAGGAGAAAACAGACACCAAGCGACAATGACGATCTGTGTCACACAATACTTTTCAAAATGTGTTGGTAGAAGTTTGTACTAGCGATCTTGAAGATATGATTGTCTCATATCCAATACCATTTGCATTACAGAGTGAGGCTAAGAGACTGAGAGAGAAAAAACGGTGGTAATCTGATAGAATGATAGAACCAACAAGACCAACGAAGAAAGAAATTCGTTTGGTACCTCATGAAGATTATTTTTTACAATCTAGTAGCCCCAAAAGTGACTTGCAGAAAAGTTGAAAACGATGACATACACCTACACGGTGAAATTAAATGGTTTACGTCAATGGTTGCTATTTCTTTGTTTATTAAATTTTGTATAAACGATATGTGTGTAAGCGAAAGCTAACACACACACACACACACACACACACACACACACACACACACACACACACACACACACACACACACACACACACACACGTACGCACGCACGCATGCACACAGGTGTTACTGCATTGGGTGACAGTAAGTCTGGAGGCTAGCGTTTTGAGAGATGGGCAGACATAATTAGCATTACAGAAAGAAAGAAAAAATGGTAAAGAAAAAAATCAGAAAAGAAACACACCATTTTTGGTTCTGTTTATTTTTCGCGGTCGTATAGGACAAAGATAGTGAAGACAACCGTACATTCTATATGTAAACCTCTCAAAACGCTAGTCTCCAGACTTACTGTCACCCAATGCAGTAACACCTGTGTGCGTGCGTGCGTGCGTACGTGTGTGTGTGTGTGTGTGTGTGTGTGTGTGTGTGTGTGTGTGTGTGTGTGTGTGTGTGTGTGTGTGTGTGTGTGTGTGTGTGTGTGTGTGTGTGTGTGTGTTAGCTTTCGCTTACACACACATATCGTTTGTACAAGAAATTAATAAACAAAGAAATAGCAACCATTGACGTAAACCATTTAATTTCACCGTGTAGGTGTATGTCATCGTTCTCAACTTTTCTGCAAGTCACTTTTTGGGGGTACTAGATTGTACAAAATAATCTTCATGAGGTACCAATCGAATTTCTTTCTTCGTTGGTCTTGTTGGTTCTGTCATTCTATCAGATTACCACCGTTTTTTCTCTCTCAGTCTCTTAGTCTCACTCTGTATTACAGACTGTAATGCAAATGGTATTGGATATGAGGCAATCATATCTTCATGATCGCTAGTACAAATTTCTACCAACACATTTTGAAAAGTATTGTTTGACACGGATCGTCATGGTCGCTTGGTGTCTGCTTTCTCCTTGGAAAAGTGTCATCGTTTCATCTTGACTACAAACTTTGACTAAGTTTTACACACTACTTGAACTCTTTACATCTCACGGTATAGGTGTAAGTCATCGTTCTCAATTTTCTTGAAGTGCGTTTTTGAGTCTCTCAAATGGCACAATACAATGTCAGGGAACAAACGAATTTCTTTTGGGCTGAATCAGGACTCTCTTGGTTTTGTGACAGAAGTGGAAAACATTGATTAAGGCTCGCTCATGTCGTCTTCGAATGGATTATAACTAACACTTGGGCTCATCTGTGTGTGTGTGTGTGGGTGTGTGTGGGTGTGGGTGTAGGTGTGTGGGTGAGTGAGAGAGAGAGAGAGAGAGAGAGAGAGAGAGAGAGAGAGAGAGAGAGAGAGAGAGAGAGAGAGAGAGAGAGAGAGAGAGAGAGAGAGAGAGGAGACGACGGTATGATGTTGCCTCTTACTTTCTTCTAGTTCCTCACCGGAACCGTTTCATCTTGATTGCAAAAATTTAGTTTGTCTAGGTTTCTCACGCAGCAGGTCACTATATAAGATTAGTGTCTTAGAGTTTTTAGCGTATTCATTCAGTTCTCAGTCAAGAAGATGGACGAGTCAACACAGATCGACCTGCTGGTCAAAGATTTGCTTCGAGTCATACGAAAGCATAATTCACAGGCGAAAGTGTCAACAACACTTACCCTTCTGGTCTATGATTTGATGAGAGTCATAGAAAAGTGTATAAGTCCTGATGAAGTTTTCTATATCTGTAAGGTACATGGGCATTTGTTTCCAACATGTCCGCTTCGTCCAATAAAGAGAGACAAAAGTCAAGATGCCTGTTATCGTTGTCAGGAGAAAGGACACCGGCTTCAGAGTGCCCTAAGAAACAAGAGGAGAAAGTGGAGAGGGGTTCAGAAGAAGAAAATGATGATGAGGAAGAACTTGTGCCAGTGAAGAGATGGAAATGGAAAAATGGACTATTTGAGCCAATGTGTTGGCCTATAACCTCAGACGGGAAATGGAAAGAAAGCGTAAGTGTCTCTTGGTCTTGATTTTTATAATAAAAATGGTGTATATTGTTTTTGTATTTTCACTGCACGAATATATGCTCTTTCACCTCTCTCTATCCCTCTGGATCATATTTTAGTTGGAATTGAAATGGAAGGGATGTTTTCCTTCACGTACGCACTTCAGGCATGCAAGTGAGATAAAATCTGACAGTCTGTTCATCCATCATTGTTATGTCTTGATTTTTTCTAAACACTTTAGATAAATTTTCACACACGCATACGCTGACGCCATAGAACGATAGTGTGTGTATTTCTTTCCCTTAACAAAATGCTTATCCCTTAACAAAAAAGTCTTTCTGTGTGTGTTTGTGCTTGTGTGTTTGTCTGCCTTCGTACGTTTTGTGTGTTTGTGTGCATGTGTGTTTGTGTGCGCTCGTACGTTTGTGTGCATGTGTGTATGTGTTTCATCTTAACAAGAAACGATCTTGTCCCTACACTATGTGGATAGTATATAATGTGTTTTTTTCCTTCCCTTCTGTGTTGATAGTAGATATTGGGGTTATTTTCTTCCCTTCTGTGTTGATAGTAGGTATTGTGGTTTTATCTTCCCCTGGTGTGTTGATAGTAGATATTGTGTTTGTATGCGTTCGCGTACGTATGTGGATAGTATATAATGTGGGGTTTTTTTTCCTTCCCTTCTGTGTTGATAGTAGATATTGGGGTTATTTTCTTCCCTTCTGTGTTGATAGTAGGTATTGTGGTTTTATCTTCCCCTGGTGTGTTGATAGTAGATATTGTGTTTGTATGCGTTCGCGTACGTATGTGGATAGTATATAATGTGGGGTTTTTTTTCCTTCCCTTCTGTGTTGATAGTAGATATTGGGGTTATTTTCTTCCCTTCTGTGTTGATAGTAGGTATTGTGGTTTTTTATCCCCCTGGTGTGTTGATAGTAGTGTGTGTTTGTTTGTGAGTTTGTGTGTGTGTGTGTGTGTGTGTGTGTGTTTGCATGCGTTCGCGTACGTATGTGGATAGTATATAATGTGTTTTGTTTTCCGTCCCCTCTGTGTTGATAGTAGATATTGGGGTTATTCTCTTCCCTTCTGTGTTGATAGTAGGTATTGTGGTTTTATCTTCCCCTGGTGTGTTGATAGTAGTGTGTGTGTGTTTGTGTGTGTGTGTATGTGTATGTTTGTATGCGTTCGCGTACGTATGTGGATAGTATATAATGTGTTTTGTTTTCCTTCCCCTCTGTGTTGATAGTAGATATTGGGGTTATTTTCTTCCCCTTCTGTGCTGATAGTAGGTATTGTGGTTTTTTCTTCCTCTTCTGTGTTCATAGTAGGTGTGAGTGTGTGTGTGTGTGTGTGTGTGTGTGTGTGTGTGTGTGTGTGTGTGTGTGTGTGTGTGTGTGTGTGTGTGTGTGTGTGTGTGTGTGTGTGTGTGTGTGTGTGTGTGTGTGTGTGTGTGTGTGTGTGTGTGTGTGCATTCGCGTACGTTTGTGTGGATAGAAGATATGGGTTCTTCCTTTCTGTGTGAATAGTATATAATGGGTTTTTTTCTTCCCTTCTGTGTATTTGTTTGTTTTTATACGTGTTCGTACGTTCTTTGTGTTTTTATGTGTGCGCGTACGTTTGTTTGTGCGTGCGTATGTGTGTATTTGTCTTTGTTTGTCCTATAAAACTCTCTTTATCCCTATCAAATTCTTGTCACCCACCTACCTACAGTAACGCGTATTCAGGTCAGCTACTTGCAACACTGTTGCCATTATTCCCCTAGTTTCCAGTACAGTTACGTCATTGAAACTTGAAATTTTGAGGCTATGAATATAGAGATGGGGATTTCCACAGGTTGTAGCTATAAATAGATACTAGGGTTTTAAATAGGGTAGTCACGCAAGTTGAGGCTATAAATATATATTGGGTTTTCCCTAGGATTTTCCACAAGATGTGACCATAATTAGACAGTAGGTTAGTTCATAGGACTTTCCCACAACATTAGAATATAAATAGATAGTTGGTGTTTCCTAGGAATTTCTCACAAGTTGTAGCTATAAATAGATACTAAGTTAGGTCATAGGACTTTCCTACAAGATGAGAATATAAATAGATAGTGGGTTTTTCCTAAGAATTTCCCACAAGTTGTAGCTATAAATAGATGCTAAGTTACTTCATGGGACTTTTCTACAAGGTGAGATTATAAATAGATAGTGGGTTTGTCCTTAGGAATTTACCATAAGTTGTAGCTAAAAATAAATACTAGGTTTTTCCCAAAGGAATTTCCTACCAGTGGTGACTATAAATAGATACTAGCGTTTTCTCCACATAGAATTTTTGTAGTGTAAGAGATAGCCTATTTTGTGAGATTTTATCTCCTTTTCTTACATTTTAAACTAACACAGGGCGTTTGGATAGTGAGTATGATAAAATGGATGATATAGTGGGTGTGATGGATAGTATTTTTGTGGCGTAAAGGATAGATATTTTGTGAGCGTTCATCTCCTTCTCTTACATTCTAAGCGAGCACAAGGCATTTTGAATAGTGAGTATGATATGTTGGATAGAATAGTGGTGTGATGGATAATATTTTTGTGGTGTAAAGGATAGTCTATTTTGTGCAATTTAATCTCCTTCTCTTACATTCTAAGCTAACACATAACGTTTGGAGTTTGTCTGTGTATGTGTTGGTGTTTGTTTGTCCCTATAAAACTCCCTTTATCCCTATCAAATACATTCCACTTACCTACCTACCTACAGTAGCGCGTATTCAGGTCAGCCAGTTCAGTGACGTCACTGAAGCTAGAAATTTTGAGGCTATAAATATAGATTTGTGGTTTTCCATGGGAATTTCCACAGGTTGTAGCTGTAAATAGATACTAGGGTTTTTAAACAGAAACGTCACACAAGTTGATGCTATAAATAGATAGTAGGTTTTTCCTAGGAATTTCCCACAAGTTGTAGTTATAAATAGATAGTTACTAAGTTAGTTCATAGGACTTTCCTACAAGATGAGATTATAAATAGACAGTGGGTTTGTCCTTAGGAATTTACCATAAGTTGTAGCTAAAAATAAATACTAGGTTTTTCCCAAAGGAATTTCCTACCAGTGGTGACTATAAATAGATACTAGCGCTTTTTCCACATAGTATTTTTGGTAGTGTAAGAGATAGCCTATTTTGTGAGATTTTATCTCCTTCTCTTACATTTTAAGCTAACACATAACGTTTGGAGTTTGTTTGTGTGTATATGTTGGTCTTTATTTGTCCCTATAAAACTCCCTTTGAATGTCCAGACCGTCAAAAAGGCAAGACCAGTGTCAAAAGGGACAAAAGTCAGGATACCTGTTATAATTGTGAAGAGAAAAGACATTGGTCTTCAGATTGCCCTAAGAAACAACAGGAGCAGGAGGAGGAAGAAGAGGTACCCCCGGCAAAAGAAGAACACCGGTATGTCCAGAGAGAGAAGAAAGAGAAGAAAAGAAGGTGAGAAAAAGTGAGGAAGAAGAGGAGAAAAAACTGTAACAGTGAAGAAATTCAGAAAACAGAGAGAGTGAACATAAAAGACACAGAAGAAGTCTATGAACTTTTTAAAGTTGTGTTGTGTTGTGACATTGGATTGTAAAATTTACACCAGAATTGACCAGACAGAAGAAAACGTAAGTGTTTCCAACTTTTGATATTTTAGAACGATAAAGGGCCTACACTCATGCACTCACACACGTACATCATGGGTTAAACAAATGGATTTTGAGTTTTCATTAGTTGAGGCAAAATGAATACTAACCACTCACTCCTTTACTGATGTGTGTGTGTGTGTGTGTGTGTGTGTGTGTGTGTGTGTGTGTGTGTGTGTGTGTGTGTGTGTGTGTGTGTGTGTGTGTGTGTGTGTGTGTTTGAATGTATTCACGTACGTTTGTGTAAATAGTAGATATGGTCTGTGCTTTTTCTCTTCCCGTCTGTGTGGATAGTAGGTATGGTGTGTTTTATGCATTCGCGTCCGTTTGTGTGGATAGTATATATGGATGTATTTTATGCATTCGCGTCCGTTTGTGTGGATAGTTTATGTGGTGTGTTGTATGCGTTCTCGTCCGTTTGTGTGGATAGTATATATGGGTGTATTATGCGTTCGCCTAGCGTTTCTCTGGATAGTAGATAATGTGTGTTATATGCGTTCACCTAGCGTTTGTGTGGATAGTATATGTGGTGTGTTGTATGCGTTCTCGTCCGTTTGTGTGGATAGTAGATGTGTGTATTTTATGCGTTCGCCTAGCGTTTGTGTGGATAGTATATGTGGTGTGTTTTATGCGTTCGCGTAGCGTTTGTTTGGATAGTATATGTGGTGTGTTTTATGCGTTCTCGTCCGTTTGTGTGGATAGTAGATGTGTGTATTTTATGCGTTCGCATCCGTTTGTGTGGATAGTATATATGTGTATGTTTTATCCATTCTCATTTGTTTGTGTGGATAGTATATATGTGAGTGTTTTATGCGTTCTCGTCCGTTTGTGTGGATAGTATATATGGGTGTATTATGCGTTCGCCTAGCGTTTGTGTGGATAGTATATGTGGTGTATTTTATGCGTTCTCGTCCGTTTGTGTGTATAGTATATATGGGTGTATTTTATGCGTTCCCGTCCGTTTGTGTGGATAGTATATATGTGTATGTTTTATGGATTCTCATTCGTTTGTGTGGATAATATATGTGGTGTGTTGTATGCGTTCTCGTCCGTTTGTGTGGATAATCGATGTGTGTATTTTATGCGTTCGCGTCCGTTTGTGTGGATAGTATATATGTGTATGTTTTATGCATTCTCATTCGTTTGTGTGGATAGTATATATGTGAGTGTTTTATGCCTTCTCGTCCGTTTGTGTGGATAGCATATGTGGGTGTATTATGCGTTCGCGTCCGTTTGTGTGGATAGTATATGTGGTGTGTTGTATGCGTTCGCGTCCGTTTGTGTGGATAGTAGATGTGTGTATTTTATGAGTTCGCCTAGCGTTTGTGTGGATAGTATATGTGGTGTGTTTTATGCGTTCGCGTAGCGTTTATTTGGATAGTATATGTGGTGTGTTTCATGCGTACTCATCCGTTTGTGTGGATAGTGGATGTGTGTATTTGATGCATTCGCGTCCGTTTGTGTGGATATTATATATGTGTATGTTTTATGCATTCTCATTCGTTTGTGTGGATAGTATATATGTGATTGTTTTATGCGTTCTTGTCAATTTGTGTGGATATTATATATGGTTGTATTATGCGTTCGCGTCCGTTTGTGTGGATAGTAGATGTGTGTATTTTATGCGTTCGCGACCGTTTGTGTGAATAGTATATATGTGTATGTTTTATGCATTCTCATTTGTTTGTGTGGATAGTATATATGTGAGTGTTTTATGCGTTCTCGTCCGTTTGTGTGGATAGTATATATGGGTGTATTATGCGTTCGCCTAGTGTTTGTGTGGATAGTATATGTGGTGTGTTTTATGCGTTCGCGTAGCGTTTGTGTTGATAGTATATGTGGTGTGTTTTATGCGTTCTCGTCCGTTTGTGTGGATAGTAGATATTGGTTTTTTTTCTTTCTCCCTTTCTTTTGTGTGTGTATTGGTCTTTGTCCCTATACAACTCCTTTTATCCCTATCAAATTCATTTCACCTACCTACCTACCTACAGTATCGCGTATTCAGGTCAGCCAGTTCATTGACGTCACTGAAACTAGAAATTTTGAGGCCATAAATATAGACTTGGGTTTTTCCACAGGTTGTAGATATAAGTAGATACTAGGATTTTTAAACAGAACGTCACACAAGTTGATGCTATAAATAGATAGTGGGTTTTTCCTAGAAATTCCCAACAAGTTGTAGCTATAAATAGATAGTGGGTTTTCCTAGGAATTTCCCACAAGTTGTAGCTATAGATAGTGGGTTTTTCCTAGAAATTTCCAACAAGTTGTAGCTATAAATAGATAGTGGGTTTTCCTAGGAATTTCCTACAAGTTGTAGCTATAAATAAATAATGGGTTTTTCCTAGGAATTTACCATAAATTGTAGCTAAAAATAGATGGAAAGATCAGAAAAAGAAGAAGAAGAAGAGATGCTCTTTGCAACACATAGTCAATTTTACCGAGTGGTCCTTTGTCCAGTGGGATTTACAACAATTAAAAAAAGCAGAAGAGAAGATGAAGAAAGTAATGGAAGAAGAGGTAAAGAAAATCAAAGAGATATGGGAAAAAAAGAGAAAGGAGAAGGAAAACCAAAAAAAAAGAAGAAAGAGGTCTTTCATAGACTGAATAAGAACTGGGTGAAAATAAAGCAAAAATTTTGAGCTATGGGACATCCAGACTGTATACCAGAAGAGGAAAATAAGAAGAAGAAAGGAATTATTGGAAAATTAAGAAGCTGGTGGAAGAACTGGAGACAATAGAAGAAAACACCAAAGGCCCTTTTCAGGGCCACTTCCTATGCCTCGAAAAGATATTAATTCTTTCTTGCCTAAAAATTTTTTTTATTCGATTTTATAATTTGTGTAGATATTTATTCTCTCTTCCCTAAAAAATTTGTTTAGTTGATTTTATAATTTGTGTAGGATAGATTGATGTTCATCAATCTATGGGGAAAAAAAACGAATATATAAAACATACTCTACTAAAACACGAACGCGACTGATTCGTGTTTGTCTATAGAAATGACACAGGTGGCATGACGTCACAGTACTACCTTGCTACATTGTTGCCAATGACCAGTACCGTGACGTCACCCTACCTGTTTCATTCCTCTTGTCGCTATATAGGCCCAGGGTGTGCTAGTCGCTAATACAAAATTCCCATTGGGGCTATAGTGCCCCAGGCTGTGGTTTTGGGCCTATAAATCGTGGGGCCATAGTGCCCCAGGCTGATTTTCCTTCTTTGGCATGATGAGAGCTATAGTACCCCATTAGATTACTTCCGACATTACTAATTACAGACTAAAACTCTGCTAGTGAAATCCCTGCTTGGATTTCTTATTTTTTAACTGATTACCCATAATTCATAAGAACATTACCTTTATAATTATGTAAAGATTTTGTGTTAAGCATGCAAGTAAACAGTAGTAATCCTTTTCATCAGAAAATCTCAAAAATGTTGCTTGCTTTTATAAATAAAGATTATATCATAATGTTTACAGAAACATTAACATAAGGAGTGCGCAAGAATGTAGAAACGGATGATGGGGCGGGTAATAAAACTCATCTAAACAGCGTGCAAACAGATCCTAACTAAACGGATGAATACAGTAATATGAAACTATTTACTAATTGCAAATGATTTAGTAGATGGCTTTCC